>CAUYRH010053807.1:0-38038 GCA_963574655.1 Perodicticus potto | reverse complement strand
ATTTCAAGGAAGATAGATAGGTAGGGCAGGCTCCTAAGACTTGAATCAAAGGGCTGGTTGTAAGGGCTTGTTGAAATGCCTGGGGTAAGAAAACCTGGCAATTGTCATGACTTTTACCAAACTCTTCTACTTGAATCTGAGGCTTTCCCCCCATAATATAGATGTGTAGACAACAATGACAAATAAAAATGTGTTAGCCCTGAACCATGTTCTGAGAACATATTTCTGGTGACAGAAAGCCCTAATCTGCATGAAGCACGCTTCTTTGTTTCAATTGATCATACATATATATGTATATATGTGTGTGTGTGTGTGTGTGTGTGTGTGTATATATATATATATATATATATATATGTAAGTCCTCAATGTCCACCCTTTCTTCTAGAAACAAGAACATTGGAAGAGGGTCTGGCAGGAGGGAGAGTAGAGTACTCCCTGATGGGCCTGAGCATGTTGTATTGATAAATCAAGTTCCCAGTGCAATTTGGGGGGAGAGAACCTAATAGTTGACATTTGAAAGATGGCATCAACGGAGTCATAATAGGAAATGCCAGAGTGCTCTGGGCTTGGATTTCCTTATACATAAGTTGCTGGTTAGCACTGTTTTGTCATGCATTACTTTCACGGGCACTCTGATCTTTCCAGTGTTAATCGAGCCCCGCTATAGGCGTCTCTTTATGAAGGGAAGGGCCTGGCATGAAAGCTCAGTGCGCGTGCGAGGAGATGCTCACTGAGGAAGGGAGCCATGGACTTGGGCAGGGCAGGTGAAGAGGGGTGTGAGTAGATTGGGCCAGCGGAGGTGAGGCTGCAGGGACCTTTGGAGGCGTGTGGTGTGGGGTCGACCTCTCCGGGCAGGCCAGACTACCACCCTGGGGTACCAGGCTGTTCTCTTCAGCACAGGGAACTGTGCTGGGAACAGGAGGCCTGGTCCTGCCACCTCCAGCTGTGTGACTTTGGGTAGGACTCTTGCTATCTCTGGGTATGAGACTATCATTTGCAAAACGAGGTGATTGAATTAGCTCTGGAATTCCCTCGTTGGGGTCCTTGACAAGAGTTCCAGGGATCTTTCCAGGCTCCTATGACAAATCTCAATGTGTTAAGGTGATTGCTGAAAGTCTATCCATCTTCTGCTTGCTAAGAACACCCTGACCAAGCAAATTTGACATTTTCTTGCTTTGGGCTGGAGGTAGAGCAGCTTGCTATGCTCAAAAATGCTGTTTCATGGCACCTCAAAGCTCTGACTGGCAGTTCCATTTGCCTTTGATAAATAAAAATGGGGAAAATAATTTATTATTACTTAATAAATATTTTGAAAGTAACTAGCATTTATTCATAACCTGGCTTATTGTTTACTGTTGGCCCTTAGTAAATGATAATCATTATAACTATTAACATTATTATAGCTAATCTGGTTGGTTAAAGCTTTCAAAATGTGGGCCATAGCAAGAACATTCCATCTTTGGTGGGGAAGTGGTTAGGGACTCTGGGTGGAGCTGGTGTGCAAGCCCTTGCAGAAAATAATATGGTCTTGGGCTTCTCTGCTGCAGATTCCTAGTGCCACCAGGCAGGGTTGGCATGGGGGTTCATGGCAGCTCCTGGGCATGGAAACTAGAAGCAGAGTCTCTGGCCCTCCTTTCATCTATGGCCAGTCACTCTCTTTGGCTCTTTCTTACCCTAGAGCTACCTTGGGCTACAAATGGCCTGGCCATGTGGCCCTGGGGGGCAGAGTTCTGGGACTGTCCTAGAAAAGCCTGGAGATCTGACTGCCTGCCTGATCACTGACTGGGGGTTGCATACTTTGAAGGGGACAGAGATGGGGTTAGGTAGAGACCCTTGACTTAGAAGAAACAGTGAGTTGTGTGTCTAGTTCATGGAGAGGTGATTCTATTTGGAAAACAATTGTTTGATTGCCTTTTTAGAATTTTATGCCATACATCATAATAAAACTACCATTTATTGCTTCCAATTTTCCTAACACTCTCCTGGGCTGTACATATATTATCTCATTGATTCCTTATGTCAGTCCTTTAGAATGCACAGCATTTCAATTTTATAATTTCATACACTGATCCTCAGAGAGGTTAAGTAACTTTCTAAAGATTACACAGCTGGAGAGTTGCAAAGTTGGAATTTAAAGCCTATACTCTTTCCAAATCTTAAAAATTTACTTCTATATGATTAAACATATTACAGTATGAAGAGGGCAAATGAAACAACCTGCTAAAGATCAATAGAGTAAGTGGTAATCCAGATAGGCTTCTTGGAGGAAGAGAGTTTTAAGTTGGCTTTTGAGGGAGAAAAGGGAGAGGGAGCAGGGATGGAGGCAGAGGGTGGGGACTGATCCTGGGTGCCATGTGTGAAGGTAAGGGGGGAGCTGGGGTGGTGGGTCTGGGGTGATGGCAGCAGGCAGAGCCCCTGTGGGAGGTCAGGCTGTGATCGTGGTTCCTGCTCTGGGGACAAGTGACAGGTGACAGGTGACAGATGTGGGCATCTATTCCTTTTCCACACCTTTGGCCCTGCTCCTGTCTTTGGCTACCACAGTCCTTGCTGCCACCAGTGGCAGGGGCTGCTGCAGCTCTCCTGCTCTGTAGGCCGCAAAAAGGCCCCAAAGGAAACTGGCGAAGGGTTGGCTTCCCTCCCTCCCTCACTCTCCTGGGCCTTTTGTTCCTTTCTCCCCCCCTCCTTTTCTCCTTCCCTCCTTCCTTCCAAATATCTGCTTTTTAAAACTTGAATTTAAGCAATAATTAATATTTAATTTTAAAAATCACCCATAGTATAGCTCCACCTCTCTACTGTGGAGCCATTGTGATCCACTTCTCCATAACCCCTGCTGCTCCTGCCCATCTGCACACATCATGTTTACACAGTTGGGCAAATATAGTCCCAGGTCTTTTTGTGTCTCCAGAAGCCTTGATCACATAACATTTCTTGTCTGCATTGCCTTTGTGATCACAAAATCATGGGTGGCCACCTACATCCCACTGGGCTGGGGTGCCCTGAGGGGCAGACGCCTCCCCCAACAGCTACATTACTTTCCTAGCTGCTTCTTTTCTGGTGGTTCTCTTATAGCTGACACTGTCATTGAGGACCACAGTCGGTGGGCAAGACTTGAGGACTGTGAGAATAGACTGCCAGGGTTTGGGGCTGCCTGGGATGAAGGGATAGAGTGTAAGCCAGGGATAAGCTCACTGACAAGATGCCTCTGGGGACAGATCGAGTTGTGGGGAGAGTCCACAGAGACCATGAGGGTGGGATGTGGGATATAGATCTAAGCTCTGTTGCTGACCTTGGGAAATTCTCTTACACTCTCTGAGCCTTACAGCCTTTAGACTAAGGTGGGGCTATTGATAACATAGTTCCTGAAACTATGATGAGGATTAAATGAGATAATATTTGCAAAGTGTCTGGCATTCACAAACATTAGTTTCTTTTCCCTCTCTCCTTTCAGACAGTCCTGAGCTGCTTGGAGAGGCTGATGATGAATAGAAGCATCTCTCTATCAGGAGGCCTTGCAAAATGATGGCCAATCCATACATTCAACAGGTGCTTAGGGCACAACAATTCTGTTCCAGAATATAGTCCTCAACAAGACAGGCAAAATCCCTGGAATCACAGAGCTTACAGTCTGGTCTGGAGACAACCAATGAACAGGTAAACACAAAGATAAGAATCTCCCTTATTGGTGAGTACTATGAAGGGGCAACAGACATATAAATCAGAGTCAGTGGTGACAGCAGAATCTTCTGTGGAAGGCTCTGGAGAGACATTTGGTAGGAAAACATGGCCAGAGAATTTGTGTCAAAGCGGTTGGGTGTTTATCTGGTGGTGGCTTTGGGGTGAACCATTATGGATTTTATGGAATGTGCACTTCCCCAAAACCCATCCCCTCTGGCCAGCACTTTTGGGGGGATCACGTTTGATCCAAGTTCTGCAAGATGAGAAATGGTCAGGCATATGAAGTTCTGGGGCAGGAGGTTAGTACTCAAAGGGCAGAGTGTTGTACCCATGAGGGGAAGCAGGGCAGAATTTAATTTTCACTGCCAGGTAGACCCTGACGGGCTTGGAGTCAGGTTGGGTTGACTTGATCTGACTTGTGGTTTAAATATTTACACGTTGTCCTTAGAACTGATGGGAAGAAACTTGTGTATAACAGTGAAGAATATTTTGGAGTTTGTGCAGCAGAACTTGTGATTAGGAATATCTGGGAATGTCATGTAGGCTTTGTTTTATTGGTGAAATGGGTATTGAATCAATAGAAGATAGAACACTACCACCACGTGAAGGCCAGCAAGAGAGTTGGAGACATGGTTAAGAAGAAGGAAGAGATGCCCCAGTTGTGACATTTCTGTGATCATGAAGGAAATAGGAGAAGTGGGGTGAAGTCTGGGAAAAGCCAGGACAGAGGGCAGTGGTTGAGGTATGGAAGCAGGGATGTCAGGGCCATGTCCTGAAGGCCACCATTGGATGGCTCTCTTTCTTCTGCCTGATGTGGTTCCTCAGAGTCTATGACCTATGTATCTGGGACTTCCTAGGACTTGTGGTGACATGTCTTCTCTTCCGGCTTTCATGAGTTTGGTTGGGTTCCACTGTCGATTCTTTCAAGGGTCCTCCCATCCTTTTCTTTGTCAAGAAGGATGGGGCCTGCCCAGGAAGGGTGGGGTGCATGGGGAGACCACATGGAATAGGAAGAAGTGCAGCTGGGTGGTGTAGCTTCATTGTGACTGTCAGGGCCGGTGTAGGTCATCAGCTCATGTGTGATGCACATTCAGACGTTTCCACCTATACCAGCACCTATACCAGGAGTTCTCAACCTGGGGGTCACAACCCCTTTGTAACAATGAAAATATATCACGACATTAGGAAGGTTGAGAACCACTGGCCTATACCTTTTTCCCCCCAAGCAAACTCTCTCCCCTGTACATCACACACATGAGCCTGGTGCACCAGACTCCGCAGTCCACAGATGCCTACACGTGTTTGCTAATGACCACACGAACTTGCGCATGCTACCTGCTGGGTTCACATCTAAGCCCCAGACACAAAGGAGGGCAGATGCAGAAGGTACCCTGTCAGCGGGGCCCTCTGAGCACCAGGCTGGACACACATGTTGTCAAATGTAAATTCTTTAGTTAACTTCCACTCCAGTGGACCACATTTTGAAACTTCAACTTAAGACTCACTAATGGGTCATAAAATCAATTTACTGGGTTGCAAACAACTTTTACAAAAAGTAAAATAAGCATCATAAAATAGGATAGAAAATATCAGAGAATGCCTTCCCCGTACTAGTAAAGGCTAAGTATAACTTTCTGAGACTTTTCATCTCCAATATACAGTAAAGTGAAACCTCTGTAAGTTGACTACCTGAGGGATTGTAAAAAACTGGTCAGCATGCGGAGGTGGTCAGCATAAGGAACTAGGCCTACCGCACTCATATGTGCCTGTGGTGCGTGTCCAGTCTATAAAAGTTAGGTCAACTTAAGGAACTGCTCAGTGGAAGGTGGGGGTCAGCTATGGAGGTTCTACCATACATGTGCATGTGTATACTGTATCGCAGTGGTATTTATTTATTTATTTATTTTTAGCTATGGCTTGTAGCAAGAAAATGTTTGAAAAGCAACACAAAGCCTTAGTCTAGCTGGTGATGGGCAGTAGAAAGGCCTTACCCTTTCTGTGCCTTTAGGAAGTGCCCATAGGCAGGGAGCCTGGGTCCACACAGAGCAGTGCAGTGTGGCCTAGTAGGGCCCCGACAAAGGGGGACAGAGGACATAAGGTTGGCGACCGAGGCCCTGTCTGTCATGGGGAGGGGAGTTGGCTGAGAGAGGGGTTAAGAGGTCCCTCATGGCCAGAATGGATAGGACCGTGCCAGAGGGGTTGTAGCAGGGGCCTAGCCTCCTACATGACTTAGGGTTTGGGTGACTGAAGCCAGGAACTTGTCTCTTCACACAACAGCATGAAAGTTGGTGTGAAATTCGTTGTAAACATAATGAGTTTGAGGGCAGGTGGAGACTCCTGGTTGGAGATGGCCCTGGTGGGCTCCGGGAGAGTTCAGGGGAGAGCCTGGCCAGAGGACAGAGTTGGGGACTGCTACATAGGCTGGGAGTGAGAGTAAGCCTGGGGGCGAAGGGGGCTAAGGGGTATGAAGGAGAAGAGGGCCCGGGAGAGAGCCCTGGGAATCCCGGACAAGCAAAGGGCTCCTCGGAGGCAGAGCCCCTGTGATGGAGACAGGAGAGGGACAGCGTGCTGCGGGCGGAGAGACAGCCGGGCCGGGCCGTGGAAGCTGGGAGCAGGCGCAGGTGCAAAGGGAGGAGGCAGGGCCTGCCCTGCTCAGTGCAGAGCTGAGACCCTAACTGGGGAGAAGAACATACTGGACCTGAAACATGACGCACCGTCTGGGTGGGCTAATGAGCCGGGGAGTACTTTCCTCAGGGTGCCTTTGAAACCCTCCAGAGCCATAAAGGAAGAGAGAGACTGGGGCAGGGCAAGAGAGAGCGTGTGTTTGGAACAGGAAACGCGCTGCTAAGAGCTGCCTGTCAGCAGCGCCCCTCACTCTTCGTGGGCCTGACCTGAAAATGAATAGGATATCACTAGAATAATCTCAGAACTCTGCCTTCTCTAAAATTTTTTGAGAACATTTGTGAAATGGGGATAATCATCCTTGCCCTGCTTCCTTAACAGGAGGAGCCTCTGAGAACATTCAAGAACATCCAGAACAAAGGTATTAAGACCATAGTACGTAGTTGTTAATAATTAGATTCAAAGGTGCCCCTGGGGGAGTGGAAATTGCCAAATTTTCAGTTTCCTTTCTGGAAATTCCTTCTTCTTCTTCCCCACCCTATTCTCAAAATCATGGATGGGAGTTGGTAGAAATTGGGAGATAGGAGGAACAGAGAGACAGAAATTTATTAATTGACTGAATAATTGTTGGGCCCTACTGGGTGCTGGTCTTCTGTTGGAGGCAAGGCTGGGGTTACCATGGAGACCAGGATGCAGGACTGGGCCTGAGGGCTCCCAGCTGCTGGTGGACAGCAGAACCATCCCTGGAGCTTTTAAAATCGAGATGCCACAGGCTGGATGCTAGCCTTGCCAAGTTCAAATCTTCAAAGAGACAACCCTGGCTTGGGCCTGCTTAAAAATTTCTATAGGGGATTTTCTTGGAATGATGAGAACCGCTGAATGGGAATAGAGAATCAGTCCCATAAGACGGGATGATAAGCCCTTCAGTGATAAGATGGTAGGTGCTGGAACATAGCTAAAGGAACCCCAAAGCAGGAGCAACCAAGGCCCCAGGAGAGGGTGGGCATAGGGCAGACTTCCTAGAGGGGATGCTTCTCACACTGAGTTTTGAAGGATGCTAAGGCAAGAGGCTTTAACTGAATGATGTGCTGCCGTAACAGAACCCGCATATAAAGTGCACTATCTGAGTGCACCCCAGAGGCAAATCCAGCTGGGACTCTGATAAAGTCCTGCTGGAAGTCTCTCTTCACAAAGACTTGGACCAACTTCCACCATGAGGCTAGATATGTTAGGTAGGAAACAAGTTTCAGTTAATAATGGATTCATGCCAACAAGGGAGGCAACCATATCCACCGGTGGCAGGCTGGAGGGGGCTGTTTTTAGATTTCGGGAGGATCAGGCAAGAATAAACGGATTAATGACGACAGCAATCATTTATCAGGCCTTTATGACAGGCAGGCCTATACCTGTGAGGTTGCTAGTGATTGCAAAGCAGGGACTTTTCCTCCACTTTACTCAGCAGCTCAGAGAAATGGAGTGACTCACTTAAAAGCACAGAGCAAGGAAGCAGCAGGGCTAGGACTTGGGTCTCGCCAGGCACAACAGTGGCTGAGTGTGCGAGTTGAATCCCTGATCCATATTTTTGAGAGATCTTGGGCAAGTGTTCTTTAGACTCTCCGTGGCTCAGTCTCCTCACTTTTAAGAAGGCAAGGCTGATAGAACCTCACTGGCGAGGCTGCTCTGAGGTGTCAGTGAGCAGTGCCTGCATGTAGTGAGTGCCCCGTGGTGGCAGGGAAAAGGCCACTGCTGTGGATGGAGAAGCCTGTACCGTCCGCAGTCAGTAGGTATAAGGGACTTGGATTTGAAAATGCTAAGATTGACCATCTAGCTCAGAAATTCTGAAATGGAGTTTGAGTCTTGACTTCTGCTAACACAGCTAGTGTCTTGGGATGAACCTCTCAGAGGCGGGGCATTATTCTTTTGCTCTTCCTGAGCACCCACTTGCTCAGCCCCATGGTCAAGGCAGGTACAGGATTATCAGCCTCCTGTCTAGTCTGGGGTGGTGTTAGCCCCCTCAGGAGGATAGACTGATTTTGTGGGATGCTGAAATGGAAAACCAAGCTGGGTTGCTTTGGGGAGGTCACTGGCCAAGGGTTACTTGCCCTTGTCTAAAGCAGCAAGCCTGTTTTTTCTCCTCTTTAGAGGTACTGAAGGCAGGCAGGAGAATGAGATAGAATTCCAGAAGTGGTACTCTGCAAGTACGCATCCAGAATGCTCCTTTGATGTGGTTTCTAAAGGCCTGAGTGTATGGGAAGGCAGAGTGTATGGGAAGGCAGTGCGCAAGGTGCAGGGTCTGTTGGAGGCTGCCAGGGCATGGCTGGGGAGTGAACCATGGTCTTGCAGGCAGGACTCAGCCCAGCTAGGGAGCCTGACCGCAGCAGGTGGAGGTGTGTGTGGGTGCACCATGACTACCACCTGTCTTTGGAAAGGCCCCTCCCGGAATCCTAGTGAGGCTGCAGGGAGATGACAGCCAGGAGACAAAGGGCTGGAAGGGACAATGCCAGTGCCCATGGGCAAGGTTCCAGGCTGGGACCAAGACCCCATACCTCTGGGCCTGCTGGAGGTGCGAATGGGGTGTGAGCCCAGCGCAGGCGGCTTGGGTGGCTGAGGTGGAAGGCTTCTTCTGACAGGGCTTCTTTGATGCTGTGGGATAAGCCAAACCAAAGGAACAAATAAACCAACAAACAAATAAAACACAACCGTTTGCCTTTCTTTTTATCAGGGGATCCAGGCAGACGGAGTGGGTCCAGGAGTAGTTATCCAGAAAAATGTCATTTTAACCCATCATGAGAGGCAAAGTTCTATATTTGGCTCAAATTATCCAGGCCTTGTGGCCACAATGCTGATTTCACTCAGCCCATTGAAAATAATAATGGTTTTCTGCTAGAACCTGGGAGGACCAGCTGACGCGTAGAAGGTGCTCAGGGACAGAAGCCACTGAGCAGCACCATGGACTGTGGGACCCGTCAGGTGCAGTGGAGAGTCGAGGTCCACACCCAGCACAGAACAAGAGCACATATGGCCACGTAACCATGATGACTTAACGCGACGTGGTCAGTGAGTGCTCAGCATGTGCAAGACACTGGGCAAGGTCATTTCGCTCATGCGAGAATATGGGATAGGTGGAATTATTAACTCCATCTTACTAAGGTTTACTTTACCAAAGTTACTTGGATATACTAGGGCCCGGGTACACCAACTCGACTGTGGGTCTTTGCTCCCATTCCACTACTGTGCGTGGGCTGTGGCCTGAACAGCTCTATCCACCTAAACCACAGGCATTTTCTGCTTATTTTTCATTCCTGGGAGTCCTTGGCTCCCCAGACACCCTAGGCCTTGTGGGCTGGAATTTGGGGGTGTGCTCTGCCTCCCAGAGTAACTTTTCCCACCATTTGCATCTTCACAAGTGTCCCAAGAACAAGGGTGGAGCTGGACCTCAGGCCTTCCTCAGAGGGCTGGGGTCTGCGGTCAGCATAGTACAGGCCTTCACCCCTGAAGCAACACAGCCTTCCAATGTTTTATTGCCAGGTCCTAGGAGGGGCTCGGGCCTCATCAGTGCCTTTGAAATCTTTCAGTCCTTTGTTTAAATAGTGTCTTATTCAAAAGCTCCATAAGACAACAGGGGACCTGGTCTGGCTGGGGACGGAGAGCTCCCTGCCGTCTAGTGGCCAGCCTCATTAGGACAGTGTGCTGGACACATCTCAGGGTTTCTTGAGTTCCTTGAAGCACATTTGAACTCCCTTGGAAACAAGATGCTTTTTGAAGTCCTGTCTAGCCCTAATACTGGGTGTGTGGGTGCCCATCAGAGGGAGACCTGCCCTGTAGAAAAACCCGAGGGCAAGCCGTACCTCTGGGGCTGGACCCATGGGGCTGGTGGGTAACAGGGCGGCTGCATGCAGAGAGGAAGGAGGAATCATCTGCAGCCCTCTGGCCTTGTCTAAAGCAGCAAGGCTGTTTTTCCTCCCCTTTAGGGGTATTGGGAGTAAGAAAAATAGCATTGCAGGGCCCTCATTGCACTTTGCCTGTTGTGAGCACGGCTCTGCCAGCATGTTGGAGGCGCCTGCTCTGGCAGGCACGTTGCGTTAAAGGCTGGCCCAGACTTCACTTCTGGTGAAATGGGGTTGGGGGAGGTAAGCCAAGGTGCTCTGAACATCTCCTTCCTTTCAGCTGTCCGTCTTCTACACTGCTTGGATGCCCCTTTCCTCCAACCTGCCCCGTTGTGGGCAAATAGAGTTGCATGGCAGGAAATCTCCCGCCCGTGGCTCACCTTCTCAAGGTCAGACATGATTTGGGGTTCCTGATGTGAAAAGGGGCAGGTCTGTCACACTGAGCTCTTCTCCCGGGCAGGGCGAACTGGAGGCCACAAGAGTAGCTGTGCCTTCAGGCTGCCTGGCACAGGGCACTGCCCAGCCACTGGCACTCAGACCCACTCCTCTGTCCCCAGCACCCAGCCCCAGCCCACGGTACCGAAAACAGCCACAGTTTTAATGGAGCATTTGGCTGTCATGGACTTACCTATTTCTAATCCAAGGAGTGATTCTGAAGGTGGATGTGTCTGGCCAGCTCAGAGGGGATATGGAGAAGGTCATGTTTTGCGTAGACCCAGACATCCTTTAAACGATATCACTGGCTAAGTGAGGCCTTTGCCATGGGGCCAAAGGAGGGGTTTTGCTATTCTGTTGGGAACAGGGCTTTTTGACATCAGGGAATGTCGTTTTTTGGCAGTGGGCTGGGGCAGGAGGGAAATAGGTTTTCTTACACCGAGATGAGGACCTTCTTCTGAGAGGCTGAAGAGGAATTTTTTGACTGAAACAAGCCATTCTCAAAGCCAAGGAAGGTGTTGTCTTCATGGTAGTGGTCTGAACACTGGCAAGAAATAGGCATTTCCCAGGGGAGGATTCAGGCCAGCTAAGGAAATCAGCGTTTGTCCACAAGACATGATGGCAGTGGCAAAGGCCAGTGTAACTGCCCACCAACATCCAGGTCCTTTGGAGCCTATTACCTGACCCCACGCCCCCAAATCTATGTTATTTATATTATCTAGGTAATTGAAAACAAAAACAAAACTGCTGTCTTTCTGTATGACCACAGGTATTTTTTTGTGATTTATCTTTCAAAATATACAGTGTAGATCTAAAGAGTGAGTGACTCCAGAGGCAGAGCCAGGGGCTTCCGTGATGATCCATTTTTAAGCGGGTGTTTTGGAAGTTGGGGCAGTGAGGACTAAAGTTAAGTGCTATGTTCAGTGACTCAGATTCCTGTCTGCTTCCTGCCTGGAGCCTTATGTTCCAAAGCCAAAGAGTATTGGATTTGAACTCAGTCCTCTCACATGGTGGGTGGTGGCAAAAGCTTGCCCAAAGGCAGAGAAAACAGTCTGTGGCCCAATGAAGGCAAGGCCCTCCTGCAAGACCTCTCACACCTGCATCCAGGAACAGAGCTCACTAGCAGAGTGGGCAGCAAGACCATTGTATTGGAGGAATCCCAGAGGGGCAGGAAGGATTCAGAGCAGGTGAGCATGGCAGACTTGACCGGGAGCTTGCAGTGTAACCCCTTCATCCCACAGGCCAGGAAACCAAAATCCAGAGCTGTTGACTTCCTGGCAATATGAATTTTAGCAGTTGTATTAAACATCTCTGATTCTTTCTTTCTTTCTTTTTTTTCTTTTAAGGCAGCGTCTCACTTTGTTGCTTGGCCTGGAGTGCAGTGGTGTCATCATAGCTCATTGCAGTCTCAACTTCCTGGGCTCAAGCAATCCTCCTGCATCAGCCTCCTACCTGTGATTCCATAGAACAATATTGACATTTCCAAACACGATTGTGTTTTATTAAGGAACTGATGGGATGGGACAGGGTTGAAACTAGAACCCAGGCTGTAAGAAAGACCACTCAGGGAAAAAACAAAAACCATAAACTAAATGAAATGACAAACTGGGGAAAATGTTTGCAACTTGTTAGATCAGAAAATAGCTAAATTCTTCAATATCGCAAGAGCCATTATGAATTAATAAGAAAGAGATGAGCAATTGAACAGAAAAACTGATTAAGGCTGTGTATTGCTCACAGGATAGGACATTCAGATGGCTCTCAAGCTTCTGCAAAGTATCTCAACCTCACTAATAATAGAAGAAACACAAATTTAAAAGATAATGGTTTTTGACCTGTTTGGCAAAGATAAAAAAATTCCTTATTATCAAATGTTGCCCAGGGTGGAGGGAAATAGTACTTTTACCTACAGTTGGTAGAAGTATGAATTGATGGAGAGTAATTTGGCAATAGCTATCAAAACAAGAAACATGGGTGGCGCCTGTGGTTCAGTGGGTAGGGTGGCCAGCCCCATATACCAAGGGTGGCAGGTTCAAACCAAGTCCCGGAAAAACTGCAAAAACAAAAAAGCCAGGCATTGTGGCGGGTGCCTGTAGTCCCAGCTACTCGGGAGGCTGAGGCAAGACAATCACCTAAGCCCAGGAGCTGGAGGTTGCTGTGAGATGGGACGCCACAGCACTCTACCAAGGGCAATAAAGTGAGACTCTGTCTCTGAAAACAAACAAACAAACATACACACATTCTCCCCAGCCGGCTATTTGGCTTCTAGGAATTTTTCCTATCTGTGTGGCAGCACAACTGCAAAGTGAGCATGTGCAGAAATCTTCACTAAAGCATTGGGAACAGCAACAGAGAGAGGTGTCTAGTAACTAAGGAACTGCTTAGCTAGAGGAGTTAAGATAAATTAACTTATTTATTAACTATTTGTTAGATAAATTATGGTACATCCATCTAATGGAATATTATGCAGCCATTAAAAAATAATGAGACAGCAATATGTATGGATATGGAATAATTACTAATCTACGTTGTTAAGTGAGAAAAGTAAGCACAGAACACATGCTGCTTTTGTCTAAACAGATGCAAATGTGTATGTGTGTTTACGTATATGTGCACACGTATTTATGTATGAAATTGCTCATATGTGCACCGATTATCTTTGCAAGGATACATATACAAAAGGTAGTGACAGGAGCTGCCTCTGGAAAGGAGAACTGGGTCAGGGAGGGATAGCGTGAAGGGAGACTTTTCACCCTAGGATTTTTTGTCCTTTTTGAATTTTGTGTCATGTGCATATATTCCTGGTTTAAAAAATGATAAATAATCAATAAAGCTATCTGAGATTCAGTGAGAAGGGTCTCCCAGTCAATCTCACCCAGTAGAGGTGATGCTGGATGTGGCTCTGAGTGACAGTGGCCCCATGAGTCTGAGGCCTGAGAATGAGAGGGAGGCAGGCTCAGCTGTGGGCCAGAGAAAGCCTGGGGCAGAGGGTTGGGCTCCTTGGAAGATCTGGGAACCCCCAAATATACTGGAAATAAAACAGAGCATTTGTGCACAAATGATTCTGAAAACCAATGGTTAATTGGGTTAAATGACAAGCGCATTTCTGACGATCTGTTTGTCTGACTTCTTCCTGCGCTCCCGGCTTAAGGTCTGTGAGGACCGGGATGGTCTTGCATAACCTTGTGCAGTCTGCTCACCCATCCAGGTGTGCTGAGGCAACAGCATCTGCAGGTGCTTACAAGGATGTTGGGGTCAGTGGGCGTTACCGGCATCCTTATGTTCTCTGAGGTCAGGTCTAGGCTGTGAGCAGGTGGTTTAGTCTTGGGGTCAGGAAGACTTGGGTGTGAATGTGGGCTCCATGCATAAGAGGGATAGAGTGTCAGTTTTTGCTCAGCACAGCGGGAATAATCACATCTACCTTGCAGCACTGTCATAGGGCTGGTGAGGAAGAAGGATGCAACACTCTCAGCCTTCCTACACGCCCATGTGGACTGGGCACTAAGGAGATGTGGTTGGACTATGGCAGATGGTCAAATTCATTAATGGGCTCTGGGCAGACAGTCTGGGTTTGAATCCCAGCTGGGCAAGTTACAGGCTATGGGACCCAGGGTAATTTACTTAACCTCTCTGTGTTACATCAGCTGTAAAATTGGGTTAATAATAGTTCATAGCTCATCTGGGGTTGTTGTGAGTATAACAATGAGGTATATGTAATGTCATAAAGTGCTTAGTGTTAAGCCCAACTTGGAGTAGATAATCAATAGTGTTAGCTATTATTCTTATCATCATTATTTTGAAACGATCTAGTCAGCCAATGACTGATCTCAAGTTGGGTTATCAGGTTTCTGGTTTTTTTTTTTTTTTTTTAACACACAGTGAGAGGTGCTGGGGTGCTGGAATTGGAATTTCCAAGGCTGGCAGCTTATGCTTTCCAGAGATACGGATCAGGCAAATGGGCAAAATGCACCCAATTAGACTCACCACTGTCTCCCAGGAAACTGCATCCCATCTGGCAGTGCCTGTGCAGGACCAGATTGGGGAGGAGTCAGGAAGGGCTTATTTCAAAGAAATAAAAAATTCTGTGCTGCTCGGAACATGGAGCATTTGGAGCAGTGTTAGAAGGAAACAAAAATGAAATACAGAGGACCCCAGTGGAGGATAGAGACAGCGTCTCATCACAGGGGAAACTATGAATTTTTTCCGAGACGCTGAGTACAAAGGAAAGGGGATGCCGTGTCTGGGAAGCTGAGCAGTTCGGCTCTTTCCAGGAAAGAAACATTATGGAAATAGGAAAAAAAAAATAAGAGGAAGAGGATGGGGCCAGAAATCCTCTAGACAGAGTGACTGAAAGAGTATAGGCAATTGCAGAGGTTCGAGAAACTGGGTCCGAGGGGGCTTAGCCAAGGCAAAAATAATTCCAAAGGGGTGCCAAGGACACCGTGGAACCAATTATTGAAATAATGTCAGGATGGAGATTTACTAGAGGAATTTAATAACAAAAATAACTCACTGAGCTTCTCCTCCCAAATTAGACAGTATACCTCTACAGCACGCTAATGAGAAGAAATGGGGTGGAAGGTAGTCAATGCAGAGTACACACATCTATTTAAAAAAATAAGCATAAGCAACACATTCCATAGAAGGATACATGGACTTAGTGCCTCCGTGGCTGAGATTTTCCTAGAACGGTGTGCAATTGATTACTTTTTGATTGGGAAGTTCCCTAAAACATGTTTCTCTTCTTGGAATGGACCAGGCTAAAACTCAAAAGAAAAAGCTGCTCTTCCTCAGGCCTGTCCCCTACTTTCAGGTATTTTTGTGACAGAAGCATGGAGGGTTCTTCTCTGCGTGCCCCTGGTCTCTGCAGACCTCTCAGACACAGTCACTTCAATCCTGATGTGTTTGCTAGAATAGCAGATGGGTTCTCCAAATTGGCTTACCCCGGAAGCCATGGGTTCCCTGGCTGTACTCAACTGAGTCAGAGTCAGAATTTAGTCGGAGGCCACTTTTCCCATTTCTGAGTGACACTGGACCAGCTCTCTGGAGGTACGTGGTCCACTGGATGGCCTCAGCAACTCTCAGTCTGGGCCTTTTGTGGCAACTGGAACCCCTGAACCCTGCGTCATTCCAGAAGCACAACTGAACCTCAGCACACCCCTGGTATAATAAGAGAAGAAATCAAAACAGGGTCTAGGTTCAACCCGAGACTTAATTATGATGATTATTTTTTCTTTCACCACCATGAAATTTCAACCATAAGATGGCCAAAAGCTGAAGGCCGCACACCCTGAAATCTGAAACCTATTTTGTAAGGGCTTCCCTCCCAGCCTCCCAAAGTTTAAATATTAATTTGCCTGTAATTGGCGGAGAAAACAAACAGGCAATTAAAAACGCTACAAAGCTGACTTTCTCCTTCCTCTGCTCTCCCCTCCCTTTTCATTTCGCTGCCGCCTAGAACTGGCTCTAAGACAATGGGACCCCGAGCGGTGTGGAATTCTAAGCCTGGGCTTGCCTTAAAGCTACAATATGGATTTAATTTATATGCAAATGCAAGCAATAAAAAGGCAGACACTGTAGAAATTATAGCCCCCCCACCTTTTCTTAGGAGATGCTCAAACCCTTTCTCTCTTCTTCCAACTAAGACCTAATTATTATTGGTTCCTGCCACCTCCTCCCTCCCCTGCCCACTCTGGGTGTAAACCGGGCCATTTAAGGAAAACAGAATATTGGGCACAAGAGAAGGAGCATCACGATAATTTCACAGTCTGACTCCCTCTCTGTCCCCGGCCACCCCTCCTGCTGGGCTCTCCTGTTGACCAGCAGAACGCAAAACTGATCAAAGCCAGCCGGAAGCCTTAAGTAGGCCAAAATGGGGGCTAAAGTATGCTAATAGAAGAGCTAAATATACTTTAATCCTGTTATAATACAAGGTAACTTAGAGGCAGGAAAAGGGCCCAGTGGCTTTGGCAGGGGGCGGATGGGGGGCTGGGGACCCCTGTGAACCCTGAATAGAAGTGGCTTCCTATTCTTTCTCTGCCTGGGGGTGGGGTGGGGCCTTCTTCCTCAGATGCTCACCCCAGCTCCGCCTGCCCCGTTTACTGAGTGTCAACAGTTGGGTGAGCAGGACTTCTCAGCCCTTAGATCAGCATCCTGTGACCTTCCACATTGAAGCATACACCATTCAGCCAAGCCTTCCAGCTGTTGCCTGAATGATGAGGGTTTTTTTAAAAATTTTTTTTTAAAACTCAGAGCAGGGCATGGCTTAGGAGGACACTAGGCAACAGTTTTAAATTATGTCCTCACCACCACCCAGCTTGCTGTGCAGATCCTTTGGGGGCTTGTGAGGAGCTACATGGGCCAACAGATTTGGGGTGAAACTGAGCAGGCCTGGAAGAGGAGCAGACTCTCTGCCCTGAGACTCTCTGTCCTCAGGGCTAGGACTCTCAGCAGGGCCAGCACTGCCTGGTGTTAGAGAGTGGGGAGGAGCTCAGGGAAGAGCTGGATCCTTAACCCCACATCTCTCTCTGGGCTCTGGGTGATTCCAGAATGTCGGGGAAGCAGTTGTGGGTGGGTTCTCCCTTCTGGGTTAGTGCGTGGACCCTGATGATGGCAGAGGAGACTGATGTCATCTTCCAGCCAGACAATTGCTGGTGGGTATCAGGAGATTAAAAACAAAGGTCTCGCTGAGGCCTACCTCCCACCGTGCGGCTCTAGTCTGAAGGCTGGAGTGGGGGAGGAGGCCAGCGGTCCTGAATATCTTTCCGTTAAGTACAAATTACATACTGGATATATTAAGTTGTAATGGTGTATTCCGAGTCTGACTGGTTTCATGAGAACGTCAGTGTACCCTCCGAAAGGCTGAGATGGTGACACGGACCAACAAAAAGGAATTTGATCCCGGCAGGATGCGTTTTGTTTGAATTCAGGCACAGGTTTTCTCTTTCTTTTTTCTTCCCCTTCTCTTTTTCATTCTGACTTCCTCTTCCTCTTTGCTTTTCTCTTCGCTTCCCATCAAGCCCTCACTTGAATGCTGTAAGCAGCAGAATCCTTCTGACATGTTGTGCTTGTGGGTTGCTTGCTGATCTTATGAAATTGGTCAGAAAGTGTATGAACAAGCAGCTCCCGAAAACCCTGCATTGAGAAAAGAGAATTTTTTTCTTTCTCCCCTTTCCCCAACAGGCTCTCAGTTTCCCAGTGCACAAAGTGAACGGGTTGTGCGCGATGGTCCCTGAACTCCCCCACTAGGGCCTCTGTGACAGTCTAGTGGCCGTCTGTCCGGCAGTGTATGCAGCAAAGGTGTGTGCGCATGAACCATGGATCTAAAGGGCTTCTCACACAGCAGGTGCTGAACTCATACCAGTGTTGATGCTTGAAATCCATCACCCAATAGTGCAGAGAAAAGGGTCTTTGCAGGGGTGGGGTGGGGAGCGGGGAATGAGGGGGCTAGGAAGCTGGGGGGTGGGGAGGAAGAGAACCCACAGGCTTCAACATAAGAGAGTAGAATTTTTAACTTTTCTACACATGAGCTATTTAATCTGCAAAATGCGGCAAGACTATCTCTTGGAGTTGTAAGGATCAGATGGAAAAAAATATCTGTGAAGTGGGCGGCACCTGTGGTTCAAGGAGTGGGGTGCCGGCCCCATATACCGGAGGTGGTGGGTTCATACCCAACCCCGGCCCAAAACTGCAAAAAAAAAAAAAAAAAAAAAGAAAGAAAGAAAGAAAAAGAAAAGAAAAGAAAAAATCTGTGAAGTTCTTGACATGATGCTCACATCAGTCAGTACCGACTGAGTGTTACCTCTTGTTATAGGTAGACCCAGGTAGACCAAGACAGCACTCACACAGGTACTGCTTTTATGGTTCTAGGTGAACAGTCCATTTTTGTAATTTTAATAATTATTTATTTTAGCAAGAGGAAAATGCAAGTATTTACCTGAAGCCAGTTCTGAGTGATCATCGTCCCTTAATCTTTTTGTCCTACAAAAGATGAGGGCATTAGTGTTAAAATCTGCTTTCAGAATTCATGTCAATGTCCTTGGTCCTAAGGCTCTTTCACATTCTCCTTCTCTCTGGTTCTCCCTTCCCTTTAAAACATCTTCCTTAAATCCTAGGGTTAGGGTTTTCTAAGTCTAAAGGGCAAAATAAAAACTATTTGCAAATGTCCTGTCTAGCCAATACTTTCTATTTCTCAAATGAGTAGAAACCACCCCCCACAAACAACGAATCCCAAGGACTGAGTCATCATTACTGTTCTTGCAACAACTCATAAAATGGTTTTAATTATATGGTGTTTTTCCAAGTAAACAATCCTACTGAAAGAGAAAACAACATTGAATTTCTTTGAATTAAGTTGGGAACAATCTCAGCAGCATGACTGCTGTCAACTAAGTGGGGCCTCTGATACTGTCCTTGTTCTGGTTCGTGTTTTCTCTTAACGGTAGCAACAAGGAAATAAGAACCAGCTCAGCAGCCGAGAGAGAAATGGAGAGCGCTGTAACTTCAGTGCAGGACTCCAGATCCCAAGTGAAATCCACGAGTTATTTGGGGAAAAATATGCAAAGATCTTTGTTTCCACCATAAATAAATACAGTATTATCTTGACTACAGTATGGCCTGTGAAACATCCTTAGGTTGCCTTCCAAAATGCTGCAGCAAATATATGAATAGTAATAGCCGATTACGGAGCAATTCCTCTTCTTCCTTTATTTAAACTCTTTATGTTCCACACATTCATTAACATTTCCCTGCATGTCTCATTATTATCTCATCAAACATTTATTATTACTTCAAGATAGATAATTAAAATTTTATACAGTTATTTCTCTCTATGACAATCCAATAGATTTCAAATGCCCCCACCCTCCCTAGTACTTCATATGTACCCTCACAATTGGGTCATAAAACTCATGAACTTTCAATTCAATGTGCAGAAAGCATAGGAACCAAATCTAAAATCCATTTTGAATGGGAGTTTAGTTTCCTGAATAATGACTCAGTTATTGCAATTATGAAAGAATCGGGGAAAAGAAGTCTCACAGGACAATCCTTATTCTTCATCAAATAAATAAGCAGACTCCATTGATAATATTACGAGATAGACAAAAATGTACATGAATGATTTTAAGGCCCGAACTGGATTTGTTAGAATTGAGTACTCCCAGACAGCAGATGCAATAAACTCAAAAAGATTAGCAAAGAATTACTTTCTTTCCAGGATGCATATTACAGTTAGGATTAGAAATCTTGATATGGATTACATATCACACATATTGCCCAGAGCACAGAAGTATCAAATTTATCGAAACTGGGGTAAGATCTTCTTTCACTGGAATTTAAGAATGTAGGTTGATTTTTGGCTACTTACAGCTCGGAAGAGAATTTCTGGGTGGGAAGAACGCCCAGCCTTAACAAGCCAGTGGCCCCTTGCTTTTCCTGCACTGTTTCCCTGCCTACATCCGAGCTCCAGCAGAAAAATCATCTGAGATCAAACCCAGCCCGAAGGGAGTTGGCTTTCAATTTATTAAATTCCTTGAATTTGATTTTGGAGCTACAAATCTTTTTGTTTTACTGAAAAATAGCCAGTGTGCCAAGCTTAGGGAAATTGACACTGCTGTCAAATTTTTTTTCTGTAAATATGCAAACCAGAAAGATGCCCTTTTAGTCTATCTAATTAATTAGACTAATGCCATTTACTTTGGGAAAAACACTAGTGTTATACTTCAGTCATTTTAGCCCCGATCCAAAGAAGTGGAAGGCTGTGGATTGAAAAACATCACTTGGCAAAACGACCATTTCTCTTTTTTTGGAGCTTTTCATACATAGTCGGTTGAGGTTACGGCATCATTCTCCAAGAGAACGGCTCCTCTGCACTCTCCGTGGAGGGGCAATGTTAGGGCAGGTGTGGCAGGCACAGCCCAGGGTTCTGAGCTTCAGGAGCCAGAGAACCTGAGTTAAGGGGGTGGGTGTGTGTGCCATGTGCCAGGGTGGGTGATTTAACAGGCATCCAGGTTGTTCAGTGATTGTGTGTGGATACCTGGGTCTGTTCGACAACCTCTGGCCTCAGTTGCCCACTTCCCAACATTAAATCTCCTTCTTTCAGGCTATCCACGTGTTCTTAGTGACAACCACATACGCCAGCTACAAGAATGTATTAATGTATAAAATGGGGTGGCTGGTAGAGAAAGACAAAGTCCCTGCCCTCAAGAAGCTTTGATTTGTTAATTTTTATTGTGCTCTTAACTATGTGCCGAGCAAAGGAAAGAATTCATGTACAATGCAGATAGCGTCTAATTCCATCTCCAAGACTTTGGTTTGGAGAGGGCTCAGGGATGGATTCAGGGCTGGGACACTGGGTGGTAATGGAGCAGGGATGGTGAATGGGCTTTGAAGAACATACAGAACGTTGAGCACCCAGGAGCCTTGTCACAACTTTATCAGTGGGACAGGCATCTACATGGCAAGCAAGGCTAAGTGATGGAGAAAGTCAGAAATCTTCTCACCAACACAGGACAGAAACAGTCAGAGAGAGGGCCCAGGGCAGTAGTCACCTTTGTAACTCCCACCCTGACAGCACAGGAGACACTTGCTCAGGGATGCTGTGTGTAACTGAAGTCAACCCATATCCACCCTTCCACGTGTGCTTTGCAAAAAGCTGTCACGTCTTCTCATCCCCTTTTGCCTGGCTGATTTTAGGATCTTCCTCTTTTGTTCTGCAGACTATAGAGTTTTTCCTTTACAGTGCTCAGATCTCGGGTCTCAGCTATGCTTTCTTACACTCCAGTGTGCTGTTAGGACAATCCACGAGCCCTTTTGAGGCCCCTCAGGCTCTGCTGAGGTGTTAGACATCTGTGGAGGTAAAGTGGAAGTAACAAGGGAAGTATCTGCCCTGGCAGCCTGTACTTTTGATCGGAGAGATAAGAAAACAAAATTTGTTGTTGCCTCATGAGGTTGCTCTTGCAATGAATCTGCAGATTTTATTATCATCATTTTGGAGAGAAGAAAAGTGAGTTTCCAGAGTTATGTTTAAGCTGTCAAAGTCATCCAGCGAGCGCTCATTTAGAGTGATCCAGCTCCCTCATTTAGACGTTTAGAGGGGGTACCCAGCACACTTTTAGTGTTTGTTTCCATGCCTGTCTGTTCCAAAGGCCTGTGAATTTCTCCTAGGTCAGGGGTCAAGTTTGATTTGTCTGCTGCACACACCTGGCACAAAATGACCTTCAGTAAAGATGTGCTAAGTGAAAGAATGTCTCTCTCATTGCAATTGGAGTTGGGAGAGCAGATATGAAAGGGTCATCCATTGTGGGAACAGACCAATGAAGTCCGGGATAATCTCGCATGGGCGCGGGCACGACAGTTTTCAGCTTGCATGTTTCCTTAATTCTCTCTTTGCTGCGGCTGTATTGACTAGTCAGTGAGAAATACACTCTCTGCACGCCCAGACACAGACTAATGTTGAGCAAATCTGAGCTTACCCCTACCCCTAGCCCCGTTAAATTGGTTTGATCAGCCTGGTGGCCTGGAATGTCTGAAGTCTTGCAAAAGACACAGGGGCGTTTGTTGGTGGGCCTCGCATACCCTCCCAAATTTGACATGGCTCGACAGTTGCACTGCTATCTCTGTCTGCTTCCAGCCCCAACTCTGCCCCACTGTCCAGCCCCGTGTCTCCTGGCCACCAGTGCAAGAGAGTAAATATGTCTAGTCAAGCCCTTTACACATCATTTCATTTAGAGCAAAATCCTGATTTCACTCTAAGTTCACATCTTGGAAAAGTCAAAAGCATTATGTCATACAAATGCCAGGTCTGGGGCAATGGGAAATGTGGCTTAGGAAACAGTAAGTCTGTTCGGGGCTCAAAATCCCAAAGGTGTGATTTTTGTATGTTCTTTTTCTTTTCTTTTCTTTCTTTTTTTTTTTTTTTTTGAGATAGGGTCTTGCTCTGTTACCTGGATAGAGTGCAGTGGTGTCATCAGAGGTCACTGCAACCTCAAACTCCAGGGCTCAATCCTCCTGTCTCAGCCTCTCAAGTAGATGGGACTATCCGTGCATGCCACAATGCCCAGCTAAGTTTCCTATTTTTAGTAGAGATGGGGTCTCTGTCTTGCTCAGGCTTGTCTTGAACTTTTGGCCTCAAGTAATCCTTTTTAATAAAAATAGGGGTTTTCCTTAGTACAAAATGAAATAACTAGTGTAAAGCTTGGGACAGAGTAGTACTCATAAAGAATTGCTATTATTATTTTTATTTCCAGTCCCCACATAAATCTAATGTGCATTCATTATAGCCTGTGTGGCAAGAACATTTCAGTGTCTCATTGCTCATCAGATCCTGATATCCTCCAGCATCATGATGATCTGGAAGAAGAGTCAGGGAACGAGACCAAGCAGATATTTTCAGTGAGTGAAGGGGCCTGACTTGGAGGCAACAGAGATTGGTGGGGTCTGTGGCAAACTGATGTGGCCATGTCTTACCTCATGGGAAGATTTTGACTTACCTTCAGCCAATGGAAGCTGTAAATGTGGACCACAGTCTCAGATTTTTCTAAAGAACCCAGACCTTTTTTTTAAAATGTGAAATTAGTTGCAACTGATTAAAATCTTTTGAAAACATGGTACAGGCCAACTCTGTGTGGGCCAACCCAAACATGTCTGTGGGCCAGATGCAAATCTCCACTGTGTGTCCTCTGGCCCAGAAACCCTGCCTTCCATTGAACAGGCATGAGGCAGGGTGGAGCTGGGAAAGGCAGGAGCCTGGCAGAATCTACTAGGCACTGGATTTATGTAAAGAGCAGTGAAGGTCCATGCCAGCCCTCATTGGAATGTGGAAACAATGGTGTGAGTGTCTAGCACAGTGTCTGGTGTGTAACAGAAATTCAGTTAATGTTAGTAGTGTTATGTGTTTTAGAGAGGATTTTTCCCAAGATCACTTAGATGAGTAATAGCTTTGGTAGCATGTCAATTCTCTTTTCAGCCTTCATTTCAGGGTTCAGGTCATTTATATGATTTTAGCAGCATCATTATGGTCTGGGGGATAGTCTACTTCTGTCAATATTTTTTGCATTATTATTTGTTGTTGATACAATTACACTTGAGGAATTTCAGGGCTAGAAGGTCTTTAGAAATAACCTTGTCCCCTCTCCATATTGCAAGAAAAGAAGACTTTGCCTGCCGTAGAAGTTGAGTGATGAGTACAGGGTCCTATCATTAGGCTTCCTGAACTTCTGGCCTAGTTGTGGATGAATGTGAAGCTCCAGCTTTGTCCTGGCTTAGTCCAAGGTCAGGCTAAGAGCTCCTTAAACATGAGCCTAATGGGAAATATCACGTTTTCTGGGTCCAGAGACTGGTGGTTTATGCTGTTAGCAGTAACCTGAGTGATAGGGTCTGAAACGTGGGTGAGCTTAGAAACTGGGGATGCGGAGGGGGGAAGGAAGGGAAGCAGATAGAAGGCATGCCTATGGCAGTTTCAGTCCTGGGAAGAGTTACTCTCTGACTCTTGGAAACTTCCATCTCCTCTCCCTGCTTAAGGTTTTTTCCACTTTCTAATATCTCGCACTGTTAGGTGATGCTTTATCCTCCCTGTTTGTCTCCTCCAGGTACAATGCAAGGTCCACAGTGTGTGTTGTGTAGGTAACAGTGGTAAATGCCCACGTAAGATTAGTCAGGTTGGTTTCCATCTGTCACACACGGCCCGGAAGGGACCAGTCAGGTAACTTGTCCACAGTAAGAATTACTAGACCCAGAAGCCAATCCCTGAGCATGGAGCTCAGCCCCCTGATCAATCCACATACACATTTGACAGTCTTGGTAGGACAGCACTGATTGTGCTTGTGGTGAAAATGAATCTTTGAGCTAAAAACTTACAATTTAAGAAAAATTTCATGAGAGATTCGTGGATAGAGTATCATAGTGCTTTAGTCTAGAGTGATGGACATGAAGATAAGAGCTTGTCATATTAAGATAAAAATAATTCCACTTCTATTTCCACAACTTTGATATCATACTCCAAATGGAAGGCAAAGAATTGTTCTTCTCTGACTTGGGGAAATAACGTGAGGGCTCCCAGACTTAGACAGCTCCAAGGAAGGCAGAGGGAATATTCTTTTGATAGAATTATGGACTAGAAGAACTTAAAGTTTAAACGGATCTTAGAAATGCCATCTGGACCCAGGTTTCCCAAAGAGCAGTGCAAACACTCCTAGCAACAAGAATATGAGCATCTTATATTTTCATAAGTTACATATTTATTTTAATATGCAATAGACAAAAATAACTAATCAATCCATGATTTTAGGACATTACTGTTTAGGATGACATTCATAAGAAAAAGTGATTTATTTAAAAGAGAAGTATTAGGTTGATTAAAGAACATGGGTTATGAGAAAATGGCAAACATTCTGTTGGCACATAAATACCTGAAGTTTGGAAGCTTAATTTTTTAGCTAAGGAAAAAGACCTCGAGGGATCCTTACCAATGCCACTGCACAAATTGGTGGCAGAGCTACGGCTCGATCACAGGTCTCTAATTTCCAGGCTGGTGGGATTCCAAGGAGTGGGCAGCATTTTCCCAGACTCCCCAACAATTGTGTTCTGTTCCTGTCTTCCACTGCTCTGTAATATCTCCATTCATCAAATGTTTACTGGTGGCAATGGCCAGGAGCTGAGCAGGGTGGAAAAGTTATGGCAAAATTATGTCATTCATCCTGCCCCAAGAAGGAAGCAAGGGACTTACCTGTGTTAGGAGTGATCCCCACGTGATTTTGACTGCATATTCCTACCAACCCCTCACTTGTAACTACTTATTTATTAGCCATAAGCATCTTATTTGTGTACTAGTGAGAAGTTCAGGATACAACACAGGCAAGGATAGAAAGAATGAGGTGGAGCTAACTGTAGAGTAAGCAATCTTCTTAATTGTATCAATGAGACAAAAGAAACTGATCACAAAAACTGATGAAGTACAAAGGAAATGAAATGCTGTAGAAACTGAAGAGGATGTGATAAAGGTGAATTAAGTAATATTTTTAAAAATAAAAATACATTTTATTTGTTAATAGTTTAAAAGAGACATATTGCTCCTCAAATTATTATTAATTTTAGAGAAATGCATGAGAATATGTTTAAATGTTGGTTTAAACCCTTGTAATAAGAGCATTGGATTCAGAGTTCTGGTTCTAAGTTCCTTTTTTTTCCTTTCCCCTACTTAGTTTTAATGGTTGGCAGAGCTGAAAAAAGACTCTTTCAAAGACACATAAATCCGAATGGAAGAAATGCAATGCTGGCTGTGCTTACTAAATCAAGATGCTCTTTTGAAAAAAAAAAATCCAGCAATTATGCACCAGTTTTTATTGAAATTCATATAGTCAGCTAGTCAGTTTCTATCTTCCTTAATGTCAATTCCTGTAAGCTAATCAAAAGTTATATTTTTAACAAATGGGTTCAAGATCCACTGAAGCTCTTCTTTTGGAAAATTTTTAAATAGGTTACAAAATTGTTTCCAAGTTTTAAAAGTGTGCAAATATTAGAGTTTCTTTTTTTTTAAGGTATTATTATACATATATGGCATTTACCTCAGAGGACAAATAAGAGTGATGGAAACATTTCTAAACATGAGTACTCAAAGTACTCTCACTATAGCACACATTCCTTTGGCAAAACAGTTATTTATCACTCATTGTTAAAACATAACTTTTGCCTGGAAGGGACAAGTTAAAAAAAATAAGAATATTCTAGCTATCGTAATATGATAGCCAGTTTTATAACAGAAAAGTCCAACAAATTTTGAACATATGTTTTTGTAAAAGAAAAAGCTATATAATTCATCTTAAAATCAGTTACCTTTTTATGTATGCCAGGAGATAACCTGCAGTCCTTTTAAAGTACAAAAGATTTGCATGGTTATTTCACATCTCATTACAAAGTATTACAAACATTCTGCTGTTTAAGATGATGTCACCTGTAACTCCTACGTTCACTGTATGGGTAACAATGTACAGAAACCATCAGAGGGGGGCGGAAGCCAGTGTTATCACCTGAAATATCCATGCAAAGACAAGGGCAGGGGCCTGAAGCCCTTCCCATCGTGGTGTGTGGGAGCTGCCTCAAACCCACCTACAGGAGCCTATTGTTGGCTTTTCTTCCTAACTGCACACTCAGAGATGTCATTTGGTATCTTGAAGTTAGCCAAAGAGGCTATATTTCCACCATAGAAATTAACAAGTGCTACAAACTGGGGCTTTTTCATCTTTGAGAGCCAGTTGTTAAACATTTATCAGTGCACCTCCACTTGCATATAACCCTGTTTTACCAGCGTGTGACCAAGAGCCCCCTCCCAGGGAGTGTCATGGTGTGGGCATTTGGACAGGCAGTGAGTGCACATTCTGAATACACTGTGATGCAAATTCCATGTATACCACTGTTTTCTGGGGGCAGTGCTCGGTTCAGGGGACCTCAGAGATGATCTTTTCTCCCAAATTGGAATAGATAAATCTGTGCACAGGAAACCAAGTGCCTCATGGTAAATTGAGAACTGAAGTGTGAGTAATGGTCTCTCAAAGTTCTGAGAGAAGAATAATTCATTCCAAATGAGGAGTGTTAGCAATGTTCCCTGGAGGCAAGGTATTCAGGATGGGCCTGGAAGAAGGAGTAAGTTTTCAGAAAGAAGAGGAAGAGGGAAGAGAAGTCCTGGTTAGGAAACAGCACCAACAAAGGCCCAGAAGCAGGAAAGTACAACCAAATAGATGCTGGAGTATCACATATGTGTGTGTGTGTGTAAGTGTGCAAGTGTGTGAGGATGAGAGGGAGTTGAAAGTATGGTGGCAAAGCATGTTGATGTTTGCAGGCAGTTAGGAAGCAGCAGATCTTCTGAGCAGTGCCTCAGGGGGACAGCGGTAGGGCAGAGGGTGGACCCCAGTCAGGGAAGACTGTTCAGTAAGGTCATTCAGCTTCTGTATCCCCATCTGCATGCCAGCTTCTCACAAACAATGTGCTAGGGGACATGTGTCCTGCCAATCTCAATGCTGTTCTGGTCTCCTTTAATAACCTGGCATACGTAATAGCACCCCTCCTCCCCCTGCACAATTTGGTGACTTCAACCCCCATACAAATGCAGAACTCAAAACCTGCCCCTTTAGTGAGGATTCCTTCCTCGAGGCCCCCAGGAGGTGGCGCTGTGCCAGCCTGCTGGTACCTTGGACCACGGAGATGGCATGCGAGGACTTAGGGCCCTTGTAGGCATGTCCTAGTGTCCGTTTCTGAGTGTCCTCTCCTCCCTGTTCCTGGGGAGGCAGAGGGTCCAGGGCATCAGCCACAGGTGCGGGAGGAAGAGCACAGTCTCATTCTGTTGTGTGTTAGCTTAGTGAACTTGGGCTGGTTGTTTTGCCTCAATGAGCTTCAGTTTTGTGATTAATTAAAAGGGGGTAAAAATACCAATTTGTAGAATTGCTGTGAGGACTAAGGGTTGTGATAGTTGTACAAGAGGCAGAGAGTTTACAGCTGGACTCACCTGGGTGTGAATCCCAGCTGTGTGACTACATCACATCTCTTTGCATCTGTTAATCTCCAGTTTCCTCAAACAGTGGCAGGAATCACTTTCCCTTAAGGCTGTTGCCAGGATCCAGTGTGATAAGGATAGTGAAGTGCCAGGCATGCAGTCAGTGTTCAGTCAATGGCAGTGCTTTGTTGTGTCGTTTTTATTAAAGTGGTTAGAGGACTGGCCTGTCATGGAGCTTTTGGCAAAACTGGGCTTGTCAGCACAACCTAATTCCGTCCTGCCTGTGTCTCTCACTGGCCTCACAAGCCACTGCTCCAATCTCAGCCTCAAGAGCCTCGTTTTATTTTGTGATTTTTTTCTAAGTTCTTCTTCTTTTTTTGTTTTTGTTGATTTGCAAGGTTTAAACATCCACATATTTTATTTTTAGTGTTCAAAACATCTAGTTTTATCCATTTTTTCTTTTTTTCCCTAGCAGGTGCTTATCTATCTATCTATCTATTATTTTTTTTATTTCAGATGAATATAAAGTTACTTAGGATTAGGTTACATCATTTGCCGTTGTTAGGAACAGTCTGGATTGTATTTGAGCCTTTCACCCAGGAGGTGTGCTATATGCCCCTACATTGTACCCATTAGGTAGGAGCTTACAGAGCCCCTTCTTAAATTTAATTGTTTTTTCTCATGTAGGCCTGTAGTTGTTCATCTACTAGTTTCAACATAGTATTGAGTACATGGGAAACTTGCTTTTCAATTCTTGAAATACTTTACTAAGGAGAATGTGCTTCAACTCCATCCAGGTAAAATACAAAAGATGTCAAGTTTCCATCTTTTTTATCGCTGAATCGTATTCCTTGGTATACTTATACCACAGTCTATTATTTTGAAAGGATGGGGTTGAATTACTTGATTTTCGGGGACTGTTCTGATGCATTTCTGCCTCAGACCACCAGGGCCCAGATCCTTTACTTGGCTTGTGTTTGATTCTTGACCCTGCCTATTGGACGCGTCACATACCACAGCAGATGGCTAAAGGGAGAAGCTGGGGAACCTGTGCATGGCTGGGCTGGATTGTCTGAGGCTGGACATGACTGCTGGGGACATTGATACTCCATGCAGAATGGATCACAGTGCTTGGCTCAGACGAGGGCACTCAGTTAGCATGTCCGAAGCAACTGAATTATCTGAACACTCTGGAAACACTGGCCCCAGCTGTTGTATCTCTTCCTTGCATTCTGAGTGGCTTGTGCCTCCCTCCAGAGGACTCCTGACTCTAGGGAGCTCTGGACCAGATACATGTTCCTTTGGGCAGATCCTTCTTTTTCAGATATGGTGGGTGTAAGGGAACATCTTACCTCAAGAAGCTTCCCTGCATGAGAGCAGGCACAAGAATCACCCAGGCTCACTCTTCGCACCCACCTGAGTCTCCTTGCAGCTGGGATCCTGATCAGTTGCAGCTCTTTGCCTCACCAACCAGGTGCCACCTCTCCCTTTGTTCCTCTAGTCCTCACTAGGCTGGGCCCTTCCAGGCCGCTCTGTCCCAATGCTCAGTGCATAGGTCCCCTCTGCTAGCTGTGATCTTTGGTCCAAGTTCCCCTGTGCACTGCCTTCCTCCATTCCTTGTGGGGCCCTTCTTGCTGGGTCCCTGCAGCCTCTCTTTTGCTGAGTTAGTTCCAATTACTCTCCCTCTTTCTCACCCCTGCAGAATGGTGATGCATTAGGGTGGTCCTCCTCAGCTCGTGGTGCTCTAACCAAGCTGAAGGTTCAGAAACTTCTTTATCAACTGATGACAACAGTGATGTCAGTGACAGATGTCTGATTGAGAGGAATATAGACCCTTTCCATGAATTTATGTCTGGAGCCCACCACCCCTCAGCTTCCACTTCCTGGAGCTGGTCTGGGGGTTTCATTGGGGCAGGTGTTATTCTTGAAGCATGAAAACATGGACCTGTGAGGCCCTGATGTTATCTGTAAACCCCGCTGGGCCAAGGGTCCTGGCCCAGTCGTGTGAAGCCATTGGAAGTCTGGCTTGGGTTGTGCAGATTGGCTCAAGTGGTCCAGGTGCAAGATGGTTTTGGTCCCTCTTGCTGGAGTCACCGCTGTCACACCTAATTCCTGCCTGCTAGGACCCTGGGCTGGCCTTCTCCAGTGTTACCCCTCTGACTCAGACTTAGCCTCTCTCCAACACACATTGACCAACAAGCCCCAACCCTACCCAGCCCTGTTGCCCTGAAGGATGGGCTGCAGGTCCCTATGCACCACGCTTAACCTGTTCCACCTACCTGAAGTATTGGTTCTCCTCTTGGCCTGGCTAAATCGTACTTGCCTTCCAACCTTCAACCAGTGAACACATCTGTTAGGCCCCTTCTCCTGACTCCATTCCCTTCCTCCACCCTTGGCCGGCACAGGCACCCACCCTTGCAGCTTCCCAGCACCGGTGACACTAATTTCACTGTACTGTGCTCGTCCTTGCTTGAACTGTTTCGTAGAGGAGCCTGAGAACCTGGTTCAGGTAGGAGTAAGAGTGCCCAGCTTTTTACTCCTGATGTTGAGGTCCCTTCTCTTCTCCTTTTTCTGATTCTCAGACACCTGCTTATTGCCTATGTTTCTGGAGCTTTGAGTCTACCCATGAACCCATCAGGCTGATTGTCCTTGAACTCAGCAGGAAAGAGGAGAGCAGAGGCAACAGACCAAGTCTGACTCCTGGTCTTCATGTTGGCTAATGTCTCATCCACCCGGGTTGGTGGTCCTCTAATCTTATCTCCATCAAGGAAGAAGGCATCTCATTTCCTCCACCACAATAATCAGCCTTGGCCTAAGTCCAGACTACCCTTGTTCTTTTTTTAAGATGCCCAATGATTCTTCTGCTCTAACCCCAAACTCCTTAGCAAGGGCCCCAGGACTTTTCTCGTCTGGCCTCCACAGATTCCATTCTGACCCCTTCTCTCATCTGCTAAGTGCTCCACCCACAGGTCACTGTGGCTCTCTCATTCCTCTTGTGACTTTGCACGTGCTGTTCCTATTGCAAGGGATCCCCTCCCTCCTCCTTCCTGACAGCCAGATGCCCACTCTCGTTCCCACAGAATGGGCCATTCCCTCTCAGGGCTCTGCAGACTCTGAGTCTTATTGCCCCTCCCAGTGCCTTTTACCAGATTTTCCCTTAATTGTTCATCTGTACTTTGCTTTCATTAGAGTATATGATGGGATCTAACTTTCCCTCTTTGCCTCTCCCCACCCTTCCAGCCCTGAGAGATGTGTCTGACTGGCGATAGGTCCTTAGTAAACACTTGGTGTGAATGTTCCTACTCCATGGAGCCCCCTAATGCCTGGCTTCACAGGTGATGCTCGGGGCAGCATCAGCCACTGAGCAGAATCTGCATTTTAACAAGACCCCCCTGGATTCATACACACATTAAAGCTTGAGAAACATTGGCCCAATATTAAAGAGTTTCTTATGTCTGATCAAAATCTTTGTTGCTAGTTGCAGGGACAAAACACCCCTGCCCTGGGCCAGTGGCTTGAGAATGTTTCATTGCACCTTTGCATGTCCCCCAGCAGAATAAATGAGAGCAGTGCTCCTAATGTGCCAACCAGCAGGTTCTTCTCTTCTCATCAAGTCCATATGCTTTTTGTGACTCCCTTTCTGGAATGTAAAAATAACCCTATTACCAACTCTTCCTCCTAGTAGCCTTTTCTCTGTAGCCAAGTTAATTCCAAATAGAACATCTGGAATTTCTATTTCGTTGCCTAATTTGAACCAGACTAAAACCAATCTGCATAAAAGTTTATGAACTTTCTGGGGCCTCACACCTTATATTTCCCCATCTGTAGAAGCTGGAAATTTAGAGGCCAGGAATGGGAAGGATTTGGCCACCTCTTTTCTTAGAGCTGGGGAGTTTGTCACCTTTTGGATTGGGACAGAGAGTTGGCATAGGGGTGCCATGTTGGGCAGGGTGAGGGAGGGAGTTCGGGGAAAGGGAAATGGATAGAGTTGAATTTCTTGTACAGAAATAAATTTGCATGTGGACTTAAAGGTCCTTTATCTTTAAGCTGAGGTGATGTGTGGCTGAGAGGGGAAGGGGAGGAGGGGATGCCAGGTGAGGGAAGAAAAATGGAGTGTTGGGAATGGGGGAGGGATGGGGAGTGAGGTATGTCCCACTCACAACCAACTAGGACATGTATTACAGCAGCTGTCCATTGGACTTGAGGCTCAGGATTTGGAAAGAGGCTAATCCTCTCTTGTCTTTGTTATTAGTTTGACTAGAGACCCACAGGCTAACTGAACTAAGAGGGCAACCTGTCAGTGAGGGGTGAAAAGCAAGAAATGAAAACAACTCGAGATAATTTAAGCAAAATGCAACAAAATTCAAATCAAAATCCCAGCAAGCCTTTTTTAGTTTTTGGTAGAAATTGACATGCTGATTCTAAAATTCGTGTGGAAGAGCAAGGGACCTACACAAGCCAAAACAATTTTCAAAAAAAGAAGAAAGTGAGAGGATTCACAGAATTTGATTTCAAGATTTACTACGAAGCTACCGTAACTGCGATGATGTGGTATCAATGAAAGGAGAGACACATCAGTGACTTGAGTGGGAGGAAATCTAACAGAGGGGATGCAATTCCGGGTTGCTCCCTTTGAGCTGCTGCAACAACTAAGGTGGCTTATAAGCAGCATATGTTTATTTCTTATAGTTCTGGAAGCTGGGAAGTTTAAGACCGAAATATTGACAGATTCAGTGTCTGGTGAGGGCCATATGTGGTGCTTTTTCACTGCATCCTCACATAAAGGAAGGGCCTCTGTTGTAAGGGCACTGACCCCATTTGTGGAGGCTCAGCCTGCAGGATGTAACCATCTCTGAAAGGTCCCATTTCCTAATGCCATCACATTAGGAGTTAGGACTTCAACACATGAATCTGGGCAGAAGACATATATTCAGACCATAGCAGATGCTTACAAAATCACCGGAAGGACTGGAGAGGTGGGCTATAGACTGGGCTTCTTGAAATGAGTCCTGGGGTATAGCACTATCGAATCCACAATTCAGGGAAGTTACCTGCATCATGTGACTCCAAGGCCACCATGGAGTCCCCATGATCTGGGTATCAGGAAGCTGGAGGCAAGATGCCTCCACCACTCCATCTATCTCTTGATACCCAGAAAGCTGAAAAGAGGAGTCTAGAAAACTGCTGCAGAAATTCCTTACTCTCTTTGTGGGATCGCAAACTAATACAGACCTTTTGGAAAGAAGTATGGAGAATGCTTAAACAGCTAAAAGTAGACCTTCCATTTGATCCTGAAATCCTGGTATCTATCTAACAGAAGAAAAAAATCATTTTATCATAAGGGCAATTGCACTTGAATGTTTATAGCAGCTCAATTCACAAATGCAAAGATGTGGAAACTACCCAGGTGCCCATCAACTCATGAATGAATTGATAAACCATGGTATATATATATACCATGGAATACTAGTCAGCTGTTAAGAAGATGGAGACTTTACATCTTTTGTATTCATCTGAATGGATTTGGAGAACATTCTCTTAAGTAAAGTATTTCAAGAATGGAAAAGCAGACATGACACTAGTAGGTCAACATTATATGTGCACTTGAAATGAAAACAATTAAATTCAAGAAGGGGGAGGGGAAGGGAGTTTAGGTAACCTTTCCCCTGATGGGTATGATGTAGGAGTATAAGGTACACTACCTGGGTGAAGGACTCAACTGCAACTTAGACTTTACCTTACAAATGTAACCTAATTGTATGCACTATCATGCTGATCTGAAATGAAAACAGAAAGAAATTCCTTACTGTCTAAATTTTTCCTTGTCAGAAGAGAAAAAGGGGGAGGGAAGGGAAGAAAGAGAAAAAGAAAACACCCAAAGGGGCTTCCATTTCATTTCTGCCTTTAAGTCTTACTGTGGAAACAGATGGCACCCAGCACACCAGCTGTAAAGGCCCCTGGCACATGTGTTTCCCAGCTTCCCACCTTCTGCAGCATAGTTACCTGAGAGGTAGGGAGAGAAGGTAGCTGAGTAAACCAACCCATGGCATCTGCCCTCGGTCCCAATTCTAGAGCTCCAGCTGCCTCTCTCTGTGTGTACTACCGTTCAGGGGCCATCTGATGACACTCATGGCTGGCAGAGCTCAGGCTTAAGGGGCTGGAGCCACCCAGACCTTTGCTGACATTTAGCAAGTACTTCCCCTGTACTAAGCACTCTGGGGAAACTTTGCTTGGGTCTTCTTAATCCATATGACACCCTGACAAAGAAGGACTCCATATTATAGGTGGAGAAACTGAGGCTAGAACAGGTTGATAACTTACCCATGGTCACAGATTTGAACTCAGGTTGTCTGGCTCTACAGCTCATTTCTTTCTGTTCTTCTAAGCTGCCTTGAAAATTGCATCCTAACACACGACAGAGGGTGGAAGGAAAAGAAAAGCACGCATCCCCCGTGAGTGACACCTGTCACAGCACCCGGAGGGCGGGGCTTTTATATTCCACTCTCCCCTGGTAGGTCCCTGATCCCTTCATAAACATTTTATAGGGCTGGCTGCTGTGCAGTCACTTGGGTGAAATGGATTCAATTAACTTTAGCATGGCAAGTGTACTGGGTTGAATTGCGTCCCCTATTATGGTGTGTCCAAGTGTTAACTGCCAGTACCTGTAAATGTGACATTATTTGGAAACAGGGTCTTCGCAGATGTGATTAAGGCAAGGATCTCAAGATGAGACCATTCTGGATTGGGAGGGGCCCTAAGCCCAATGACAAGTGCCCTTATCAGAGGCAGAGAGGCACCAGGGAGAATATGATATGAAGGTGGCAGGGATGAGAATGATGAGAATGATGCTGCCACGTGTCCAGGAACACCAGGAGCCACCAGATGCTGGAAGAAGCAAGGAAGGATCCTCCACTAGAGCCTTTGCAGGGAGCATTGTACTGCTGACACCTTGATTTCAGACTGTGGCCTCCAGAACTATAAGAAAATAAATTTCTGTAGTTTTAACCACCCAGTTGTGGCGATTTGTTTCAGCGGCCCAAGGCAACTAATATGTAGTATAGTGGGTAAAATAAAGGTCTCCTTGATGGACAAAATCTTTAAGCTTCAGCTGGGTTCTTCTCCTAGAATTTATGGTTAGTTTATGGGCATCCTGACCTTCATGTTTAGAGACTGAGCATTCATCTTTTTAAATCTTATTTTATATTTCTTCTCTGTTGGAAATCTTCTCCTTAAATCTCTCCTGCTAATCCAAGCCCTACACCTTCCAGAGACCTTGAGGCTGTGGAAAAGCATGGGCTTTGGGGTTGGAGCATTGTGAGTTCGAACTCTGCCTCTGCTGTGGGACTGTGGGCAAGTTGCTCAACCTCTCTGGGTTTTGCTTTCCTCACCTGTAAAAATAGGGATATCAATACTCACACCCTAGGCTGGGTAGAAGAGGCGACGAGCCCAACCCGATGCTCAGCAGATAGCTGTTCTCATTCTTTTACTCCTTGCTTCAAGATCAGAGTCAAGACCGCGCTCTGGGAAATGTTCGGTGAGGGATGTTAGCCCCACGAATCCCACAGCCCTTTCCCTGAGGCCATTTGCAGCAGTCCTCATGGAAAGTGCTGGTCCGTCCAGCCTTGACATTATACTGTGTGCACTCACCAGTTGATGCAGGTAAACTTCACCCACCACCCCTGTCCCTGGGGAGCGTGGTCCTGCCCCACCTGTGTCTGGTGTAACTCTTTCTCTTGTGGCTTCCCCTCAGCACCCGGTGCGGAGTTAGCTGCACAGAAGCCGCGTGGAGATGTGGAGATATTTCCCCGAGTAGGTGATGGGGAGCCTCTGCCCAGCTTTTGGGAGTATCATGTCTTTATCTCTCTAAACCCCACTTTCTGGCAGTGTCCACGTAGAAGTTATCTGGAATTAATCAAATAAAAAGGGGGTGCCCTGGGAGAGGTGCGCAATAGAAATGGGGAATACAGCCTCTACATGCAATAGAGGCTCATTAGTTCTTCTCTCCCTTGCAAACACAATAATTATTTAAATAAAAATAATGAAAAAGAAAAAAAGAACCCTGTCACATTTGCCCCATTTCTCAGTGGCTTCTGCACAGCCTCACTGAAGGGGAGCCTCATTACGAAGACTTTATTAAGCTTGCAAAATGGACTGGGAAGCGCAGCGAGAAGCATACAGAGCTAAACTTGCCAAAATAAATGAACAAAGTACATTCCTGATGCCTGGCCCCTTTGGGAATGGCAGCCCAGGAGACCTTGCAGACTATTAGGATGCAACTTCATTAACTTCGCTTGGGCACGTGGCAGTTAGCCTGGGGCAGCTCCACGCAGCTCTTGGCCAGAGTGTGGCTCCCCAGCCACCCCCTCCACAGTCCTGGCTGGCCTTTTCGCTGTCCCTCCTCTCAAGGGGTCAGTGACTGTAGCCCATTTGTTCCTTCCCCATAGGCCCCTTGGGTCAGAAGCTCTGTTCAGAGCCTCCTTTACCGGGATCAACTCACTTCTCAGTTGCCTCAGCACCTCTAGCCAGGGTGATGCTGGCAGGGAGAGGCGGAGGACAGAAGCCCGGCAGAGCTGGGTCATTTTGTCCAGCTGGGATGGGCATAGTCCTGTTGTGCTGGATTGCTCCTACACCATACTGTCCCCATCCTTGGGAATAGTTGAATATGATATATCACTCTAGAATGCCTTTGTCTTCTGGGAAGAGCCCTGGGAAAGTCACTTTACCATTGAGCCTCAGCCTTCTCATCTGTGAAATGGGCTGACAGTGGCCAGCTCATGAGGATGTCATAACTCTGATGATGCACATAAACTCCAGCACCTGGCATGCAGTGGAAGCTGCACACCACTCCTCTCCTCTTTCTGTTATGTAAGGAGGAGAGAAGTCCTCACTCCTCTAGGAGCTCCTTAGGGCAGGGGGACCCCAGCACGTGAGGAACTGCAGGCTGCGTGTGACACTGCCAACCTTGACCCTAACTGCAGCCCGGCCGGCCCCAGGATTGTCCACATGCTTTCCAAGCACCTGCTAGTTATAGACTATGCTTCCCCCAGGGAGTGTTGCTCCCCGGGAATTTGCTCCATGTTGCCCTGAAACATGCTTGCCTGGGTCCTTCGGGGGCCCCCTCCTCTGCAGAGAGATGGTGGTATGGAAAGGAAACCTGAAATACTGAAGGGTGCAGCCTTCCCCCCCCAAATGACCTCCTGTCTCTCTGGAACCCTCAGAGGGCAGCAGCTTGGGCTGCAATGGGCCAGCAATAGTCTGGAGAAGAGTCCAGCTCAGTTGCATCAGGGTGTGCTGGGCTGGGAAGGAAGGAGGGGAGGCAAGCATGTCCCCACAGCCACCTTCCAGGTGGGTACAGCTAAGTGTTCCAGTAGAAGCAGGCTTGTGCTTAATTTAAGAGGGGCTCCTGCTCTCAGCTTCTGGCTATAGCTCTTATTTTCTGGGAGACTTTAGGCAAGTTGTTTTATTTCTCTAAATCTCATTTTCTCTACTGGCAAATAAAAATAAGCAACCAAATGAGATAGAGTTCTCAGCACTTAATAAATATTGCTAAATATTGCTGTTCTTGTTTTAGTTTAGTTTAATGTAACAGGGTCTTGTTCTGTCACTTGGGCTAGAATGGTGTCATAATAGCTCACAGCAACCTTAAACTCTTGGGCTCATATATCCAGTGTACTCAGTACAACTATGAAACCAATTTACAATCACTCACACTTTCATATCAAAGATGAATCACAACTAAGGAGGGAAGGGGAGAGGGAAGGAATGGGAGGGGGGTGGTTCAATAGAGGGAGGGTTAATGGTGGGACCACACCTACGGAGCATATTGCAAGGGTACAAGTCAAATCTATGAAGTATTGAACACAAATTCAATGATTTGTGATTAATAAATGAGGTTAAAGAAAGCTATGTTAATTAATAGGATGTAAGCATTCCA
>CAUYRH010053805.1:0-30611 GCA_963574655.1 Perodicticus potto | reverse complement strand
TCAGGTGTATGTGGCTGGCGCCCTAGCCTGTTGAGCCACAAGCGCTGAGCCCTGTTGTCGGATTTTTAAAAAGTTATTATTGGCTCTTCCAAAAATGTTTGAGGACCTACTATGTGTCTGGCACTGGGAGTTATGGGTAATAGCTCTTAACAAATATCTCTGAATGAATGAATGATATACTTTGTCCCTGAGTGTTGGCAGGAATCTGACAGGTAGGGAGAGAGGACAGAGAATGGCCAGAAGTGGCTCCATGGAATGGGGCAGCTGGAGGATCTGAGCAGGATACAGAAGGTCAAGTGGATGAATCTGTGGATCAGTGGACTGGATGGGAGATGACAGAATTATAACGCCCTTCCTGTGTTTGTGTGATTGTCTTTGCGCACCTGACTGGGAAGTAAAATAGGAAGGAGCGTATTGCTTCAGCCCTTCAAGACTGAGGGGGGGACCAAGGCTCACAGGCTCTCATTCCATAATGCTGGGGGAGCCCCTCTCAGTGACTCCATAAAAGGAAGAAGAGCTGAGGGCATCTTGGGCGTGTTGGGTCTTGTGTCCTGCAGAAGATGCCAGGCTGGGCAGTAGGGAATCGGGTCCATATCTGGAGGGCTTTTTGAGGAGGTCATGTATAAATATCCAAATAAAGACAGTGCAGGAACTTGTTAGTGGTAGGGGGAGGCAGCGTGCCAGTTGAGCAGAAGTTGCATAGCGCTAACCAGTTCTAGGAGGTGTATCCCCCCAGCATGGTCCTCCCACCCCAGCACCACCCCAAGGATGACTTCTCAGGTCAGAAGGCTGGGCTAATATTACATTATGACTTCTAGAACAGAAGGGAGAAAGGGGATAACTGGCCTAATATCGGGCCTGGCCAATGTGCCTCCCAGCAGGCAGCGTGGCTGGTGCAGAGCTGGTCAGAGAATGGCGAAGTAGGTTCTGTGGCTTGCCCACCTCCCTTCTCTTCACATCTTTCCCTGATGCAATCTCCAGCTAGACTTTCAAAACGGGTGATTTCTTTTTTCCTCATTGGCCACAGCCCCAGACTATCACATTCTGGAATTTACAAGTCATTGACAGATGCTGCAAATATTAAATGTTGTGCAGGCAGAAGCCTGCGAGTCCCAGCCCAGTGCTCTGTCCTCTGGCAACCTGTGGACTAAAGTGGACAAGTCCTTGCCCAGCTGGGCCTTTCTGTTTTCCCTTCTAGAAGCAGGTGGCCATCACTCCCAGCACCTGAGGCCCACCCCGAGGGTATGATAAGTTCTGACCGGACCACATGTCCAGGAGCCTCTGTGACTCCCATGGAGGGATGCCCTTTGAAGGCCTGGGTAAACTGTTGTCTCTGGTGAGAGACACAGTGTTCGGTTTTGAGTTTGAATTTAAAAATGTGCAAGATGCTTGACCAGCTTCTGAGGTATTAGGCTTCCTCTTCAATAGGCAAACCCAGAGAGCCCTTTGTTAAAGAAAAAAATGTATATATATTTTACTGTTTCAAACCTTTTGTTCTATTTTGGGACTTAACTTCTGGGGGAAAAAATTTCTAACCCTTGTGGTTTGGGAAGAGATTCCACAGCAGTGAGGTAAGGAGGGAGGCTATGCCACACTCTGTGTTTTCTGAGAGGTCTCTGAGCAGCCTCTGTGAGCGTGGTGATGTGTGCCGTGCAAGGTCCCCAGCCTCCTCCAGCTGGCCCGAGGACAGGGTGCTGGGAGCTCAGCTCTCTCTCTCACGTACACAGCCCATCTGACTGGGCTCTGTGGGGTAGGGTGCTGAACATCCAGTGTGCACAGCACCAGACAGTCCCTACAAGTGGCACCAAGTGAGCCGCAGGTCCTGCCCATGTGGGTCACCTCAGTACCAGGCAACGTACAGGACACGAGGTGAGGGCGTACAGTGGCCACTATGAGCCTGCAGCCTAGGCCGGGAGTCAGAACCCAATTCGCATCCTTCTTCACCTACTGATTGCTTGTGTGGGTGAAGAGAATTTGAAAGAGCTCATGGGCTTTCTCCTGTTTTCACCTTTAAAGGGGGTACCATTTGCTATCTTGAAGGTGGTCAGGGAGCGAGTGAGGGAATGTGTGTGAAGTTCTGTGCACGGAAGCTGGGGTGCGACGAATTAGTATTTGGTAAGTGATACCCATCAGAGTTGTTATTCAGAGGAGAGGGGCCCTGCGGTCGGGTGGTAGGGTGGCAGCCAGCAAGGGCCGTGGAGCATAGAGGCTGTATTCTGTTGAATGAATGAATGAATGAGGTGGATTCCAGCCTTACAGACTAGAAAGGATTTGGTTGCATGCAGGGAGAAGAGGAGACTTCCAGTTTCAAAGCCTGTCCTGATGGCTTTCTTAAGGTGCTGGAGGAAACACGATCCTTCTGAAGTTTCCTCCGTCACACAGACACACATAGACACCTTCCCATGAACACACACACACTTCCGCAGACACACACTCCTACAGCCACACAGGCACACTCCCACAGACGTACACTGACACATTGCCACAGACACACGTAGACACACACTGCCATGGACACACTCACGTAGACACACACTCCACTTTTACAGAGACCCACAGGATGTGTACACACACGCACAGACGTGCCATCCCAGAGTCACACATACAGAGACTCATCTGACACATGGACACACCGCCCACACACGTGCACACATACAGAGACAGAGACGGACATACACGCACCATCACATACAGTGAATTGGTGGAAGAATGGACAGTGACACCCGGTTCTAGCTCTTTCTCTTCGTCAAGCTGCATTGCCTCTACCCACCATCCAGGCCCCCGGAGTCCACCCGGCTGTTCCTTCATTTCTGCTGGCCCTTTGACTCTGGGGGTGGCACGCACTGGCCTCAGGCCCCGTGACCAGTGCGATCCTTCTCTGTGGAGTCTGCTGAGCCCCCCAGCCTCCTCACCTCTCTCCCTCCCTCCTCACCTCTCCCCCTCCCTGAGCAGGGGAGCCGTCTGCGCGTGAGGAAAGTCAGCCGAATCTGCCTGCCGGTGAAGCCGCATGGCTGGCGCTGCGCTGGTGACTTTCCTCTGGCATTACAGTTGCACTCTGGAACCCAGCCCTGCTCCCGAGGTGGGGGGGGGGGGAAGGAGGCTGGCCGAGGGCAGGGTTGAGACCTCAGGGCCTTTCTTGGCTCATCCCTGTCCACGCATCTTGGCGGCCAGGTCCTGCGGCCTGAATGAGGGCAGTAAATGATCCAGGAGCCAGACTGGAAAACATCATCCTGCCACTGGCAGCTTTCCTTCCACCCCATGTGGAAAGGAGACAGAACCAGATGCCAGCCCTCCAGGCCCACATACTTTCCACCCCCTGGCAGGCCTTGGGAGGTGATTCCTGGCTTGGGACCCTGCAGCTGGTGGCAAGAAGGCGTGAATCCCTGGGCATCCAAAGAATGGCTCTGTTCAACCTGGTGGTTCATTTGCATCCTGGCTGGACAGGGACAGGACACTCAGGTCGCTGGACTCCTTGCTCCAGCCTTGCTCGGACCAGCTGCCACCCATCCCTGGCCCAGCTCAGAGTATGTGTGTCCCACTGCACAGCATGGGGGTACTAGGGAGGAAATGGGAGTCCTCTGGTTTTCTCCTCTATAAAATGGGGGTGACAGTGGCTATAAACCACCTCATTAGAGTGTTTGAGGATTAAGTATGAGAACACACAGAAAGCGCCTTGTACAGGCTTGGCACCTGGCAAGCTTCCATGGAAGCTGTCACTGTCATATGCTGCAGCCTATGGATTCTGTGGGTCCACTTGAAGCTGGGACCATGAGGGAGGTGAGGACATGGAGCATGGGTCCTGCAGGGCCAGAGCATCTCCCTTAGTTGGTGGTTAGACAGTGAGGAAGCAGTCAGGGGACAAGTTGGGTCTGAGTTGCAGACAGCTCTCTGGAGGCTAGCTGGGCCGGCAATGGCAGGGACTCAGTCGGAGACTGTTGCAAGAGCTGGTAATGCCCCATTCGGGCAGGGATGGGGCAGAAAGAGGAAGGGCTGGTGTAGAGATTGCAGACGGAGCAAACAGAGTATTTGGAGACTACTGTGGCATGTCGGGAGAGCACGGGAAGTGTGACTGTAACTCTGGGGAACCCTTCCGTTCCTCTTATCTAGTTTGGACTCAGTTGTGAGTATGGTACAGAGCCATTCCAGCCCCCATGTAGCAGGGCGGCAGGTGCCTTGTTCCCTTCCACCAATCCCCACCCCCCCCAGGCTTCCTGCTCTTCCTCCCAGGGGTCCTTCCAAGGAGTCCTCCCAACACTGACTACAGCCTCCTTCCCTCACTGCCACAGAAAAAGGGGTGGGTGTGAGAAAGGGGCTTTCCCTTTCTCAGGGAAAGGGACTCAGGTGTTTGGAAACTTTTCTTTCCTTGCCACAGCTAAATACTTTTCCCCCACCCTCTGTTCCTGGTCCCCAGGCCACTGTCAGTGCCAGGCAGGCATGTGTTCCTACACATATGTGGTCAACACTGGGGAGCCTCTGCCTCCTTTCTCTCCGAGCCCTTCTCTGGGATTTTTGAGTGGAGGTGCACCTGGCCCCGGGGTATGAGCTCCTAAGCAAGGTGGCACCCAACATCAGCTTTAGGATATCTGAGGCTCCTCTGTGTGAAACTGCAGTTTTGGGGAATGGTTGGTGGAGGAAACACACAGACTCAGTGGTGCACACACGCATGCTTGAGAAGCAACTCCAAATTCAAAGAACACTTTCTCTTGTCCTTATTTTGAGGCCATGTGGGAGGGGCTGTTCTCCAGGTTCTTCGAGGTGGTGGGAGGGGCTCCCGAGGTCCCCTGAGTCTTCCCTGACTCTCACAGGTCACCCCACTCCCCGCAGTGGGCCCCGGTGGCCTCACTTCGTCCCAGGCACAGGGCTTCATATGGGGCATGCCCTTAGCCTGCAGTCACGGAAGACTGGTTGCCTGGCACCTCTCCGAGGCCAGCGCAGGTAGGTAACCCTCTCCTTCCCGGCCTCCTTCCCAGAACCTGAACATCCAGGTGGAGGACATCCGCATCCGGGCCGTCCTCTCAGCCTACCGCAAGCGCACGCCGGTGACGGAGGGCTACGTGGAGGTGAAGGACGGCAAGCATTGGAAACAGATCTGCGACAAGCACTGGACGGCCAAGAACTCCCGCGTGGTCTGCGGCATGTTCGGCTTCCCCGGGGAGAAGGCATACAACACCAAAGTGTACAAGTAAGGGGACCCGGCAAATGGGCAGCTTCCCGGGCACCTGGCCTCCCTGCCTTGTCAAAGGCATCAGCCCTGGGGTACCCGTCCTGCAGCTGGTCAGCAAGCCCGCACGGACCTCCCATGCTGGGCCAGGCCTGAGTTCAAGGGCACCGCGTAAACCCTGGAGCACTCTGTGGGTGGAGGGGGTGGCAGAAATGAGGCCCAGAAACCCCACCTCAGTTGTGACACAAGCTCAGGGACCGTATGGGCTGAACCAGGGCAGCAGTACCCAAGCCGGACAGAGGAGAGAGCAGTGACCCAAGAAGTGATTACTTGCCCTTAGCACCAATTATTCTGAGAAATCTGGAAGTGGCAGCAACTGGTAGGTAGTTGAGAAACTGGTTAATTCAGTTCACGTCATCTAATCCCAGTTAAATCCAACAATGCTCTGCGGGTCTCTAAGGTAAATGTCTCCCAGGGAAAAGAAGTAGATTCAAGGCATCTGACCTGCGGGGTGTCCAGCAAAAAGATGCTATTACCCCGATAGCTGGCAGCTGGGATATGCTTGGCTGGTAGTGGGGTCTTTCTGTCTCCCCTTAATAGTGATGGGAATACCAGCTTCTGCTTGCTGCCTGCTTACTATCTGCAGGGTACTGCTCTTGGTCACTTAATCCTCGCACTACCACGTAATTGAGGTGGCTTCTGAGTCAGCAGGCTGGCTGCAAGACCCCCAGTTCCCTGGGTACAGGGGAGGCCGCACCCTTCCCTGGGCCTGGCCCGGCCCTGCATGGCCAAGGTGAGCCATAGATTGGTCCAAGACCTCAGCCCTCCCCAGGGGTGAGTGTGGCCACAGAGCTGTCCAACTAGTGGTGATTCTTTTCCTTTTTTGGAGACAGAGTCTTACTTTGTCATCCTCGGTAGAGTGCCATGGTGTCATAGCTTATAGCAACCTCAAACTCTTGGGCGCAAGCAATTCTCTTGCCTCAGCCTACCGAGTAGTTGGGACTACAGGCACCTGCCACAATGCCAGGCTATTTTTAGAGACAGGGTCTCACTCTGGCTCAGGCAGGTCTCGAACCTGTTCCTGCTGACAGCACACTCTGAGGCTCAAGAAGTGACTTCCCAGGCAGCATTTTCCACTCCAGGAAGAAGATTGTTTTCAAAGTCCTTCTCAGTCAGGGATGGAGCAAGTAATCTCCACATATCCACTGAGGGCCCTAATGGGTTACGTAGCCTCAACATTCCCCGGTTACCCGCCACGGCCTCTCTGCCTTGAGCCGCCACTGCCCTCCTGGGGCTAGGTCCCTCTGTGCACCCGTGGGCTGGTGACCTCACGGAGTTACCCCACAGCTGGTGACTGCAGCTCTTTCTCCAAGTCCTTGCTCCCCTGGTTAGCTTCAGGCACCCCAGAGACTTCCTCAGGTTCTTGTGAGCGGGGGCAGGGTCTTCTCGCCACACCCTGCTCCTTGCTCTGCCCTGGCTGTGCCCTGGAGCCAACTTCTGCAGGGCCGGGGTGCCCTGTGTGCACCTTGATACTAACGAAGCTTACGCTGCAGGGCCCTGTCCCTAGGACCGGGAGCATTGTTGTTTGTTTTGTTTTTCCTGTGGTCTTTCCTTTTCCTTACAGCAGGATCTCAAGGTTGACATTGATTTATTGATACGAGCTCACTAAGTAGAGGTTCTGCATTTCAGGACTTTAGAAAATACCCCAACAGTTTGGTTGGCTGCTTGGCGGAAACGTGGACCAAAATGTGGCCCACAGGGAGGAAACCAGAAACGCAGCAGTCAAAGCCTTAGGGACGCTGAAATGTTAGAGGGAATTTGTCAGTAAGATCTCTGGCGGGAGATTGCTCGATGGCTCCAGGACGGATGCACTGAAGCCCCTGCTTTACCACAATGCAGTATAATAGTGCACTTGTACCTCATGAATATATACAGAAGTGGGGGGGAAAAACCAAAGCACTAAAAAAATTAGTTATTAATAATAATTAATAATTTAATTAATTATAAAATTAATTAATTTAAGTTAATAATAATTATTGTTAATTATTAATATTAATTAATATTTCCAAAATAGCAGAAGACACATAAATAGATAAGAAGTCAAGACAAAACAGTTTCTCTGTGAAGGATAACAGAAAAAAAACACACTATAATTTATATAAAAATTAATATACTTACTACAAAAAAGAAAAAGAAGAAAAGATGAAATTAAGGCTGTTTAAGAGGAAATGTGAAACATGGTATCTAAAAATTGAGAAACTGTTGAATTAAAAAATGCTCCAATATGAATATTTAGTAAAGATTATAAAGGAAAATACAGAAATTCAAAAGACCTCCTCATCTACCCCCAAAGAGTCTAGAAAACACACCTGTTGCCGAGACTCTGAGGAATAAGTTTGTGAGGGGAGCCCTGGAATCCTTTAAGAGCTCCGGGATGACTCTTCTCTGGAGGTCACGCCTCACTGTGGGCACTGCAGCCACTGAACTGGGAAACCTAACCAGGAGAAAGGGGGTCTCAGGCTGGCAGGAGCTGAAGGCACAGTGGGTGTGCTTGTCCTATTGGACGGCAGTCAAAGAAGCGATGAGGACAGTCAGACCATGTAGACCCCTGCCGTTGGCCAGTTGAGGATGGTGTCCTCTAAGTGAAATAGACAGGAAGACTACTGAATTCTATCCTGATCTGTGTAAGTGAACAAAGATCCATCCTGAATCATAAAACCAGTCATGGCCCTCACATCGATTCCTAGACTTGGGCCAGCTTACAGACCCAGAACCTTTGGAAGGGAGGGGATACCTGGTCCCCGTGAGGAAGAACCTCAGTGCACTGCCACAGCTCAACCCTGACCTCCAAAGGGACCTTGTACCAAGATGACCATGCACTGAGGAGAAGGAAATGATCAGACCTTCAGGGGCACTGGACATTGGCTCTGAGTTGACTCAAATTGCGGGAGACCCTCAGTGACCCTGTAGCCCCCCATCAGGGCAAGGCTTTATGGAGTTTTACTTCCATCTCACGATGGGCCCCCAAACCCTTCCTGTGATTTCCCCAGTTCTGGAAAGCACGGTTGGAACACACTTAGCAACTGGCCGCATCCCACGAAATCTGGCTTCCCCCCTCGGCTGGGGGAGAGCCCGCAGGACTTGTCGTGTATAGTCGAATCAGTCCAGCTCAGTGTTCTTCCTAGTGCCCACACAGGCCATCACACCTCCAGCAAGTGGGCTTCCCACTTGGTGGACAGCTGGCCCAAACTTGGGTCACCCCTGCAAACTCCCAGCCTGATCTGGGCTGTGTACCACCCTCCGAGGGCCTCCATCTGGATCACGCTGGGATGGGGGGGCACAGCACATTCCTGGGGGCTGATGTAAGAGGGATCCTGGCTTTCTGGGGACACAGGCACACGGCTGGGCCAGCTCTGTGTTTGCTGTGGCCACTAGGCTGTCTATTCAGGGCACAGGACATCTGTTTCTGGAGAGGGTGGCAGTGGCATTCACTGACAGCTGGAAGCTGGACTGTCCAGAGCCAAGGCAGGCAGGGAGGTCTGACTGGTCCTTGTGGAGCCATGTTCCCTCCAGGGCATTGTGGGGAGCAAGCTGGAGGCTGCCAAGTGCAAGGGCCTTGCAAGAACCAGGGCAGGTCAGGCACTGGTTCTGAAATTATTAGCACCCCTTCCATGTAGTTCCCTGCTCCAGGCTGCTGTGTAGTGAACAAGTGCCCACTGCACTCACAGGCACGCAGAATTGTTAAAGTTACAAATTTTGATTAAGGAAAGACGAGGACGGCTTCTTTAGGATCGATCTCTTCTCTGTGTTCATGTCTGATTGCTTCCAGGGCTGCCAGACCAGCAGGGATGGAGCCCTGCGTCTGCCCCATCAGGGGATCAGCCCTAGTCTTACCAAGTACACGCTGTTACTGCCTCTGATTTGGACACGAGGAAACTGAGGCACAGTAACCTTTCTATTAACCAGTGTATTACATATTGGCTGGTTATTGTTTTAGGAAAGAAAAAAAAAAGCTTTTGAATCACCTTGATCTATATTCTGCCTTGAAAAAAAACCCGTAAAAAGGAACGCTTCACACATGTAAGAGATACGGGCTGTGTCCAACAGCCCCAGTCACATTGGTTTTCCTGGGTGCCAAGTTCTGTGGCATAGTTTCATCACTGCTATAATTTCCATTACTAAGAAAATTATACTTTGATTCAGCAGATGGAGTAATTTAAGACCATTCTCACAGCTTCTTATTGGATTTGCATGTTTAATCTTGTATGTGTATCATTGGGAAAGATTAGCAATCACCCCATCCCGCTCATTGACAAAGGAAAATAAAGCTAAGGAGCGAGAGCGATTGGTGTTGAAGTTACTTGAAGAGTTAGAGGGACCAGCCACTTTGGTTTGCTTGGGACTGATGGGTTCTCTGGGACCAAGGATCTCACCTCGTTTGCAGTTTGTATTCAGGGCAGTGGTTCTCAAGCTGTGGGTCTCAACCCCTTTATAACAATGAAAATGCATTCTGCATATCAGTTATTTACATTATGATTCATAACAGTAGCAAAATTACATTATGAAGTAGCAATGAAAATAATCTTATGGTTGGGGGTCACCACAACATGAGGAACTGTATTAGAGGGTCGAGGCATTAGGAAGGTTGAGAACCACTGATTTAGGGTCTTCGTTGTGGTCATCATTGTTATTTCACTGCTCCGAGGTCATCTTTTCTCTCCTAGAATGGAGGATGCTTGAGGCAAGAGGCTGTGTCCACCTTCGGGGTCTTTCCCAGTGCCAGCAGAGCAGGGACCTGGTCCGTGGGGCTGGCTGAGCTCTAGGAGCAGAGATGATCTGTCCTGCTGTCCTACGACACCGTGGTTACCTGTACCTTCCTGCCCTCTGCAGGATCTTTGCCTCTCGGAAGAAGCAACGCTACTGGCCCTACTCCATGGACTGCACGGGCACGGAGGCCCACATTTCCAGCTGCAAGCTGGGCCCTCTGGTATCACTGGACCCCATGAAGAATGTCACCTGTGAGAATGGGCTGCCAGCCGTGGTGAGTTGTGTGCCTGGCCAGGTCTTCAGCCCAGATGGACCGTCACGTTTCCGGAAAGCCTACAAGCCAGAGGTGAGGACAGGGCAGGAGGTGTGGCCACGAGGCACCTGGTGGGGGTGACAGGAATGCAGTGAGCAGGCAGGGACCCTCTGGAGAGAGTGAAGAAAGCCGGCCCCAGCTGAGGCCACTGTTCCTGCTAGTTCACTCAAGCACCGGAACCCCCTCCACAAAGGAAGGACAGTGGGCATGAGGGGAGCACCCCATTATTGGTCATCACGGCTCTTTATGCACTGTCTGCTAAACCCCACACAGGTAGACAGGGGGTGGTGGGACAGGGCCCTTGTGCCCCTGCCCAGTTCCTAGAGGGCACGTGGAAATATACTGCACCCCTCAAAAGCACTGGACATTGATCGTAAGTTTTCAAACACATTTGGGTTTATTTTGCAACAGAAAGGACAACAATTTTTTAAAAACTTTTACCAATATATAAAACTTGCCACTATCATGTGTAAGTCAGTACATTAGTCACATTACACTTATGTAAGACCCTGTGTGTACGTGTGTCAGAGAGCACATATGTGTGTCTGAGAGTGTGTGTGCGAGTGTATTAGAGACACAGAAACGCACGTTTCAACTGACTGATCTCTTAGGACAAGTGAATTATCCCAGCCACGTAGGGCTTGGCCCATCCTCTGAAAAAGAGAACGTGCCCTCCTCTGCCTCCCTTGATCGGCTTTTCCTTTCCTTGCTCCTCTTTTTTCATATATTCCTCAAAGGGTCTCCATGATTCGTATGTTCTGGAAACTGCTGAGATCCAGCCCGTGGGTGGGACTAGCACATGAGCAGAAGACAGAGGGGTAACACAAGCAACTGGCCATGACTGAGGCGCTTGTGCCCAGTGCCAGATAAAACCTCAGGACTTAGAAATTGTCACCTTAGCAGGGTGTGTTCTAAGCAGGCTCTGACCAAATCAGGGCTGAGAGGGAGCAGAGGAGGGAGAATAGCCCTGGGGGGCAGGTGGTGTGCCAGCCAGGTCCAGGCGGTGGGGTGGAAGTAACAAAGGCTGAGCTGACTGCCCCCCATCTCCTGTGTCCCCTTCCCTGCCTCTCTCCCACCTTAACCCCCTGCCCTCCCCAGTGTCCCTCCCTGTCAACCTGCAGACTTGCTCTTAGATGGGGCATGGTCACACTTCCTCCAACGTGAAGATGGGATTAGGGCAAGAGCCAAAGAAGCCACACTGGGTGCCCCTCCCAGGCTCGGGGTGCGTTTGGACAAAAGTCTGAGTCTTAAGTCAAAGGAGTGAAATGGACACCTTGGGCCCAGCCTCCTCAACAGGAGGGTGTGGGAACTATTTGGAGTACTTCCTGGCAAGGCTGACCCCTCCTCATTCCCCTCAGGGACCTCCCAAGTGCATGGATGTGACCACAATACACCATCATACGTGTGCACACAGCCCGTCCTGGACAGCGCCACTTCCCAGTCCTCTATTAACCAGCTCACTCCCCCACCAGCACACCCTCACTTGCCCCCCTGCTGCATGATTTGAGGGTCACATCCTCTCTATAGCCTCAGCCTGAGCCTCTGAGCTTCCCTAGTGTGTCATCCAGAATACCAGACCCTACTGTTTTGGAATTCCTCTACTATGCGGTTTAAAGCAAAGGAATCAAGTTCATACCAAACCAGTTAGAAAAGAGCGAGTGTGCCTTACATCACATTTTCCCTTGGTTTCTGTCTTCCCTCTGGGGCCAGCTGACTCTGTCTGGCCACTGCTGGGCTGGGGCAGGGTTATTTGACACTCTGCCTAGATTAAGCTTGGGTTATAGATGGTCAGCTCCATGGGAAGGGGCCCCTGGCATCAGCTAGACAGCTTGGGAAGGGAGGTCACAGTTCTACAAAAACAGAGGCTGGAGCCAACAGTTTTACTCATTTTGTTCTTCTTTATTTTTAAGCCAGAATAAAAGTTTCTGCAGTCACTGAGTGTTTTGCACCCATCGTTCTTCCTAGTACCATGGTCAGAGCAGTCTGCAGGGATCTGCAGATCTGGGGGCTGGGGGTGCTGTTCCAGCACCTTGCCCTGCTGTAGAGTCCCCCAAATGCAGTTGGTGGGGTAGAGGTGTGGCTGGAGCAGAGAGACACGCTCTCATTTGATGCCTCGGCCCTCAAGGTGGCTAGTGGATATGAGTGCTTGAAAACACCACTCACCCTTGCCATCGGGAGGACAGCACAGGCCAGTGTAGGCCGTGACTCTGACACACAGGACAGCTGCACAGCCACTCTCACTCCCCCCATGTGGAGCTGAATGAGAGTCAGCAAAAGTCAGAGCCTCCACCAATACACACACACGTGCAGCGTGCATGCAGGTGGACATGCACTCACACATATGTGTGTGTGTGCAGACATGCAAGACCCTGCAGCCAACCTGGGTGCGTGGACAGGTGGAGTCCCATCTAGGAAGACATGACCCACTGGGGGTCATTCAGTACACCCCATCAGGACTTTAAGGCTTTCTGATGTCAGCGGGCAGCAGGGGTGCGGAGACTGATCCTCAGCCTTCTCTGCGTGTCTGGTGGGGCTGCATCTTCTGAGGCGTCTCCTGATTTGGACTTGGAGGAGAATCGGGGTGGCTGGGCGTGCACCCAGCTCTGGCACAGACCCGAGTGAGGCTCCTCTCCCTTACGGCATCTGTTCTCTGAGTCATGGCTGCGTTAGGGCTGGCCCTCTAGCTCCCTGCTTCCCATTCTGTCTGCTCCCCACTGCCCCTCTTTGGTGCACCCGGCAGAGCCTCTGCAGTGGAGTCTGCTTAGTGCTATGCAGCCTCCCCCCGGCACGAGGCTGCAGCGCCCTGTAGGCAGAGTTATGAGCCATTTGGAATCTGCAGCCTTCCGGGGAGGAGCTTCCTTCTGCAGCTCCAAAGCTGGAGGCTCTGGAGTGGGGGTGGAGGGAAGCATTACAGGCAGCATCCTCAAGCCAAGCCATGGCTTGGGGTGATGAGTGATGAGGGTTCCCTGGTGGGCTCTGGAGTGGTCCAGGACAAAAATCTCCATGTGAGGGCTGCAAGGGAGCTTGCACCAGAGCCGACTTGGTAGACGCCCCCATCTGTCACCCCCGACCACAGACACACACCAGTGGAGTGGAGCACAGCTTGCCTCCCAGACTGGGTGCCTGGCTGGGGTAGGGCAGTGGGGAAGGGGTGGGGGCACGGTGACAATGCCAGCTGAACGTGCATCAGCTTCTGCACTCAGCAGGACCATGTGTCTCTTCAGCAACCCCTGGTGCGATTGAGAGGCGGCGCCAACATCGGGGAGGGCCGCGTGGAGGTGCTCAAGAACGGAGAATGGGGGACCGTCTGCGATGATAAGTGGGACCTGCTGTCAGCCAGTGTGGTCTGCAGAGAGCTGGGCTTTGGCAGTGCCAAAGAAGCAGTCACTGGCTCCCGGCTGGGGCAAGGTAAGGAACAGGAGGCTGTCGAGGGGCCTCTCTTCACAGGGAGCTCAGAATTGCCAGCCCTGGCCCTTCCTGCCTTCCCAACCCCCTTCAGCAGCTGCTGCCTGGGCAAGAGTCCCAGGTATTTCCCCAGACAGTCAGAGCTGGAAGGGGCTTGGAGAACATTGAATCCTCATTTTATGGATTTGGAAGCTGAGGCACAGAGAAGGGATAAAATGGCCAAGATGAGATGACATACTAGTGGGCCAAGAATACCCCAACAGATGTCTCCTAACTCCTAACCCGTGCTCTCTGCTGCTCCCCCTGGGAAAGCCAGAATTCCTGGGACCTTTCTCCAGGAGATGACCTTAGCATTCATGAGACTGAAGTGTTCAGGAGACGCAGACCCAAATGTCATCTTTGTGTCCTGGTGCAACCCTCCAGACATCCTCTCCCTAACAGCAGAGAGAGGGAATGGGATGTCATCAGACGCTAATTGAGAAAGGGCCTGGTTTTCATTAAGTGTCCTGAACACATCTATCATGTGAGCAAAGAACAGAAGTATAGGAGACCTTAAATGGGTTGTGTTGTCGAAAGCAATGTTGTACCCATGAGACAACACAGGAGAGATCGCTCCTCTTTCCCAAGAAACCCCACAATGACCACTCACCCTTGCAGGCCCTGCAGAAGGAGGAGTCTTCACCCTAAACAGACTGTGCAGGCCAGTGAGAGCCCAGCCCTACCTCCCCTGGAGAACTGTGGTTTGAGCAAGAGAGGCCATAGTCATTTCCTGGAATCTTTTCAACCTGGACCAGCAGGGAGGCTTCTGCAGACGTGGAGAGCGTGGGCTGCCTTCACTGGGAGGAGGAGGGGAAAAGGAGAAGGGGCTGTGGACATAGGGTAGGGTGTCCTGTCCTTTGGGGAGGGGATGTTTCCATACTGTCAGACACAGGGCCATCACCCCACAGAAAGGAATGTGGTGAGGTCATTGATTGCAGCCTGGAGGAAATAATAGTCCCCATTTGCCCAGAGTCTGACACCACCTCCAGTGGTTTCCTTGTGTAAGACTCCAGAATCCTGTGTTGAACTTAACCTCCAGCCCAACTGAAGATCATGGAGCTTTCACACTTTCAGAAGTGAAGCTCATCTTTCAAGTGGAATTTATTGGTTCTTTCTCTAACTTGCCCATGCCCCAGCCTGTAGCAGGTCAACTCTTAAATGGTTCTCAAAATTAGAAGGAGGACCACTTTCCAGTGGCCCAAAGAGAGTCCTGGAATCATGAATAGTACTTCCAGAGAGGACCTCAGGTTCATAGTCCAACAGATGAAGAACTGGAGGCTCAGGAGAACAAGTCTGCAGTCACCCCAATAATTGATGCCAGAGAGGACTGAAACCCAAGTCTTCTACCTCTTAGATACGGGCTTCTTCCTTGGTTCCGCCATGGCCCAGTCCTGTTGTCATTCAGAACGTCTCTCTACCTCTGTTCTCTATCCTGTGCAAGCTTCCTGGGCATGCACTGAAGTTTGGGGGTTGGGCGTAGACGTTAGTGTCACATCATGCCACCTGGAAGCTTCCATTGTGCCACATGACAGACTTCCTTGCCTGGTCACCATGAGCCCCTCAAGGTCCCCAAATCCATTTTACTGATCCACTGATGTGTGGGTTTGTTCTTTGAAGGCCTACTGGACAAAGACCACTCATTCTGAGGGATAAACAAGCACTCGATGACATAGACATTCCATTTATTGTGGGTGTGTGCTGTGACCTAATTATTTCATGCCCAGAGCAGCCAGAGGTTCCAAGGGCTTGCAGAACTCTGGGAGGAAGAGGCATTTGGCATTTTTGAAGCTGTCCTTGAAGGAACCAGACACGATTTATCACCTTCTGCCATACTGGGCAGGGTCAACTGCAGTAGGCAGAAAGGAAAAAGTACCACTTTCAATGTCGAGTCACAGAGCAGACAGGGTCAGTCCTTCCATCTTGGCTCTAGCTAATGGACCAAGTGACCACACTCACAGCCAGGGAGAGCAAAAGGGCAAGGACTGGGTGTCGGAGAATCTGAGTCCTCGGCCCAGTAGGGCCACCTACTTGCTTGGTGACCTTGCGTAACCTTCTGGGCCTCAATTCTTCACTATAAAATGAGGCAGCTGCATTAACAGTGCTCAAGGCTCTGTTTGGCTCCAACCTCACCAGCAGGCATGTTAGGTCCTAGTCAGGCACTGTTTGCTGGGCTCCAGGACCCCGCACACATTAGGACTCAGCTGCTGGCTGGTCCTTCCACATGCCCCCCCAAGTCTGAATGCCACTTGAGGGGAGGACCTGTGTCTTTTATCTCTGTGACCACAGTGCTGAGCCTGTGCTCAGCATATATTGCTACAGAAATGTTCATACTGTGAAGAAAGAGCAAATGAGTGAGCGAATGAATGAATGCATCCCAGTTGAGTAAGTCGGGTCAGCTGATTGAACACTTGGTAAAGATTTCTAGTGCTAGATCATATCCAAAGGAATAATCACATGAGCCACATAATGTAATTTTGCATATTCTGGAAGCCACATTAAAAAAAGAGAGGTGAAGACAATTTTAATGATACATTTTATTTAACCCAGTACATCCAAAATATCATGATTTTAACATGTAATCAATATAAACACCATTAATGAGAATGCTTGCATTTTTGTGTTCAGTCTTTGAAATCTTTTTTCCACTTACAGTCGTCTTGACTTGGACTGGCTGCATTTCGAGTGCTCAGTGGCCACATGTGGCTGGTGGCTACTGTACTGGACTGAGCAGCTCCTTTAAAATCCTTTTGTACATGATCCTCAATCAGAAATACATGTTCAAGGTCATGCCACACATATAAATTTTCAAAAATTCCATGAGAAAAGTCTTACCTTTACAACATGCAAAGCCTGTGATGGGTTCCATTCTGTTCTCTTGTGTTTTCTGAATGTGATTGTAACCGGCTTAGTTGACTATTCAGCCCACCCGTCAGCCTGGCCCACTGTAACACTTCTCCACGAGGTCAGGCAAGTGCTGTGGTTCTGTTCCACACCTTGTGGCCACCCAGGCCAGAGTTTATATGTGGGGAGCAAAGCCAAGGCAGAAGTGATTCAGGGGGAAGCCAGAACAAAGAAAGCTGAAGGTCAAGGGTGCAAAGTGTCAAATCAGTCAGAAAAAGGAGCAGGGAGCCCATAGACACCGTGGGCAGACTGCAAATGGACATGTGGTCCAGTTTCCGTCAGTGTCCTCCATCACCCTACGCAGCATACCTGAGAAGAGGGCAGAGAAGAGGTGAGACATGCTGGGTCTCCTTTCTTGGTGCCCTGCCTCTGATGCACCATAGAAGTACCTGCTTCAGGAGAGAGGGCCGAGCCCTTCAGGGCCTTGTGTCTGGGCATCCGAGAGAGCCATTCAAGTTGATATAGAAGTTGGGCCAGAAGGAGACTGATTGATTGTCATATGGAGTCTAGAGTGTGTTGGGTGCTTGAGTTAGTCTCTCCTGTCCTGTCCTGTCCTGCGCTGTGGTCTAACAGCCCACAAACATTGAACAAGTGTTGTTTGGGCTGGACCCTAGAGAGAAGAACACATTGATGTCACAAGCATGGAGAATTAGTTTCTGCTCTGCAGGAGCTCTCTTCAAGTGGCAGAAACAAGAAATAACCCAGACCAGAGATAACTTAGACGAACAAAAAGGTGATGAGGTATAAGCAATAATACTGACAATGTCCACCATCTGCTGAGTCCGTCGCCACTTCACATAGCCTCCATTCCTCATAACCCCACGTCTGCAAAATAGATACTATAATTGCCCCTTTACAGATGAGGAAAATGGATTTCAGAAAGGTTTCCTCATTTCCTAAGGATTTGTCACCCGCGGTCTTCAATACCAAGGCTGAGTCCTGTCTAGGGCGGCTGACTGCTGAGCAGCAGGAGTGAAAAGTGAATGCTGCAGATGGCTGGGCGAGGGGGAGATGGTTCAGGCTGTACCGTGAAGGAGGAGGACGATCTTAAGGTTTTCCTTGAAACCAAGCTTCTTAGATGTGAGCAGAAAGGAGAAGGCATTCCAGGACGCAGGGAAAGCTTCCCCAGAGGAAGGAGAGCAGAGAGCACGGCCCGGTCTGCGCAGCTCTTTCCCGGATGAAACCTTCTTTTCCAACAGAGTTTTCTCTTCTGACTCTCCTGAAAGAGCCTCAGAAACTTGGCAAGGTCATGCTCTGGGTCAGACCGCCTGATTTGAATCCTCACTCCCCCGCTGGGCCAGTTACTTAATCTTTGGTCCCCAGATTCCTCATTTGGAGGGGTGTACTGTGATGGTTAGATGAGTTACTATAAGTGCTTAGCACATGTAAGTGCTGGGTAAATAGGAGCCACCAGCAGCATCTCCCGTCATCATCCTCACAGTCAGCAAACACTGGATCCCATGTCCCAGGTGCTGCCTGTTGCTGTGACCCATGCGTGGTGGCCCAGGCTTACTCCCAGGGCCCCATTTAGGATCTGTACTTGGTCATAGCCTTCCAACTCTGAGTCCTTGGATGCTTCCAGCCATCGTTACCAATGTGTTTTTATGCATTTTGTAAAATTCTAAGGAAGTGGAAACTTCATCACTTATGAATTTCCAAGGAAACAGAGCCATTTCCTTGGCTCTTAACCTAACATGGGTTGATCTGGAAAGTAATTTGTGGGCTTCAGTAAGTAGGCCTCGGATCAGGCAGGGCCATGGGCTGTCTCCAGAACCCCCTGACAGGGTGGAGGGCCCCTCCTTTGGGCTCCAGAGCACCTTCTGTGACCATCATCTTTATTACTGATGAGTAAAAATCTTCTTTATGTTAAATTTTGCCTCCCTAGAAAAAGGGGGCTCCTCAGGGCAGGCTCCTTCCTACCTTACCCATTTGGGGCCCCCAGGACCTTTCATGGAGGCTCACATTTGACAGGCACTCCAGAAAGTCGGTGGCATCCATGTAGGCACCAAGTGGGCATCTCCCGCCTGCCACATGCTGTCTGGGAAAATACAAATGGAGACAGACAGGGTCCCTGTCCTCATGGGGCCTCCAGCCCAGCAGGGAATATGGACATCCCACAAATAGCTTCCTCCATGAGAAAGGAGTGAGCCAGGCTGGAGTGTGGGCAGAGACCAGATCACACAGGGCCATGGGGCCTTCTGGCAAGAGTAGATTCCATGCACTTCTCCTGGAATGCAGTGAGGAGCTACAGGAGGGTTTTCAGATTTCTAATCAATTTGTCATGTGTTAAAGATCTGGGGGGCTGCCGGTTGCTGTGGCTCATGCCTGTAATCCCAGCACTGTGGGAAGGTGAGGAGGGAGAATTGTTTGAGCTCAGGAGTTTGAGACTTGCCTGAGCGAGAGTGAGACCCCAACTCCTACAAAAAAAAAAAAAAAGGAAAAAGAAAAACCCAGCCAGGTGCCGCGGCAAGCACCTATAATCCCAGTGGTTTCCAGAAGCTGAGGCAGCGGGATGCCCAAAGCCCGAGGCTGAGCTTGCAGTGAGCTGTGATGCCATTGCACTCTGCTCAGGGCACAGGGTGGGACTCTGTTTCAACAACAACAACAAAAAAGCAAAGAAATAAAAATAAAAAAATAAGCCAGGAAGTAAAAAAAAGATCTGGGATGCTGTGGGGCCAATAGATGGGCCCACACACCCAGGGACGGAGGACCTAGGCTGCTGTCTTAGTCCAAATGGAAGCCAACAGGGGAGTGTCGTGGTGGCAGAAATGGGGGAAAGCATTTGGATTTGGGGGGAGTAAGCAGAACGTGGTGATGAACTGGTTTTCAGGGAGGAAGGGTGGTCCTAGAGATGACCTCTGGGTTCTGGTAAGAACAACCCAGAGATGAGAAAGGAGCCAGAGATGCCCTTTCCTGAGATAGGTGGGTGGTGAACAGACGGAGGAAAGCCTACTGCTGCCCCTGGAAGGAGTGAGAACAAAAACAGGGGCCACTTCCAAGAAGTTCACCCTGAAAGGGAGGAGCATGGTGGGCCCAAGGGAGGCAGGGGTCAAGGTTGGGGCATGGTGAAGGAGGGAGGTTTTCAAGCATGTTTGAGTGTGGAGGGAAGACCAGCAGGAGGACAGGAGAGCAGGGCAGTCAGCAGTGCTCCTGCCAGGAGGTGGCAGTGGACACAAGCCAGAGCACCCAGGAAGAACTGCCCCTGCCCCTGCCCCTGTCCTGACTGCACAGAGGAGAGTTGGAGGTGTGAGCTGGGGTAAACAGACAGCTGGCCAGCCTGGGTCTGCTCTCGCCCCAGCACTGAGGCTCACTCTTGGATCTCAGTGCCTGTAAGAGAAGCCTCCTCCCACTGTCACCCTCCAGGACCTCTCCCCACCCTAGCGTCCAGGGCCCCAGAGGCACAGTCAGGTTTGGCCAACAAGGAGCATAGGTGGAAAGGAGATGAGAGGCCAGGGTGTTTATTTTCCTTGCAGGGTCCCCACAGATGCTGCATCCCTCCAGCCGGGGTGACAGCTCTTACCAGGTGGCTTTCTTACACAGCTCTTTGCCTCTCCTGGGTCAGTTCTCCTCACTTGCAGGGTGGGATCTGTGTGCCAGTGTTAACAGCTCCGGAGGACTACAATATCCTTTGTGTTTTCCGTACATTCTGTCCCTACCGTTACATTAAAAATCCCTTTTCTAACTCTAGTCATCCACTTTGTATATTCCAGCTGCTTCCTGCAGGGACCCTGACTAACAATAGTAATAGACACCCCTTTCATATTCATAGTCACAGAATATTAAAGCTTGGACATCTTCTAATCCAACTGCTTTATTTATGTGAGAAAAACAATAATCAGAGGCTGAGTTATCTGGCCAAGGTCACACAGCACATTAGATACAAACTTATGCTCTTATCTTGTATTGTCTGATGCCCAAGACCATTAGCAGTGTTCTCTCCTGGGGGAAGAGGCCTGGGTCGCTGAGCTGATTACAAAAGGCAGTTGGAAGAGTTTTGAGATTGGCAGAAGAATTTCTTTCCAAGTAGCACATATCTGTTTTGCCTCACCAGGGATAGGACCCATCCACCTGAACGAGATCGAGTGCACGGGGAACGAGAAATCCCTCATAGATTGCAAGTTCAATGCTGAGTCTCAGGGCTGCAACCATGAGGAAGATGCTGCTGTGAGGTGTAACATCCCTGCCATGGGCTTTCAGAAGAAGGTGAGGAGTCAGGAAGCCCTGAGGGGACTAATCCTGAGTGCCCCAAAAGTATGGACCAGGTGGCCTCACTCCGCAGGAGCTTAGATGGACTCAGAAAGTGTGCAGGTGCAGATGCTGTCACCTAGCATTTGCAGATGTGCCCAGTGAAGATACATCTGTGGAAGCAGCACCCTCCTCAGTGGCAGGTGTTGGTCAGCACTGTGTGCCATGCCCTGCTCTGGGACTGGACATATGGTGTGATAGCGGTGTGGTAATTTCTGTAGGGGAGGCTACGTCCATAGCACCTGTGACATGCAGGGACTCAACTCAGACTGGGGAGGGGGATGTGGACCCCGTAAGCACAGTACAGAGAGTGTTTGGTCACCAGAGAGAAGGAGAAGAAAACCTTAGCAGCCAGAGACACACCCCTCCTTCCTTTCCTGAGACAGGGCCTCTAAAAGCAACGTTGTGCCTCCTGGCTGGGGTGACCTTGCCCGCAGGAATAGCCAATGAGGTGGAGTCTTCCTGCCATGTGTGATTTCTATCCAACCCCTCAAAAAGACCCGGTATATCCCACAGTCAATGCTCTTGACTGTGTCATGAACTTGGTCAAATCTGTGCCACATCCAGCATAAGGCCGGCAAGCTGGACGAGCTCCCTGTGTGCTTATTTTTAACACACTGTCATGTGAGTTGTATTTAACCCACACTAGTTTTGAGCCCAAGGCCTCATGAAACACACAGAACTGATGGGTATGCAGAAAGGGCCACGGGCATGAGTTCCAGTGTGCTGTGGACTCTTCTCTTCAGACAGATTGAAGTTGAATGGAATGAAACACTTCAGCCTAAGAAAGCAAGTTTTCCTGAACCATTTTATGGTCGGTAGAGCCAGGCCAGGCCAGGTACCTGGTCATGCCACAGAGGGGTCACCCTCTCAGCACAAATCACCCTTGCCTTTTCCTGGGGCCCTGGCTCCAGGAGGAGAGTGATTAACATGGGGCTGCCCTGGTTGTCTTACCATGGTGGCAGGCCAGCTCCTCTGTGGTCTGGCGTGGGGGTCCAAAGAGTTTAGACAACACTAAACCACTAAACTTGGGGGACAGAACCAAGCCCCCCAAGTGTTATTACTGTATTATCTCAGTCTGCCTCAACCACAGATGGGGGGGGTTACCCAGCAGAAATTTATTCCCTCACATTTCTGGAGGCTGGAAGCCCAAGGTCAAGGTGGTGGCACAGTTGGGTTTCTCCCAAGGCCTCTCTCCCAGCCTTGCAGATGCCAGCTGCCGTGTCTTCACACAGTGTCCCTCTGTGCATGCATATCCCTGGCGTCTCTTCCTCTTCATATGAGGACACCATGATAGGATTAGATTAACTACCCCCCCATCTGATCTTATTTGACCTGGATTACCTCTCCAAAGCCCTTGGCTCCAATTACAGAGGCATCAGGGTCAGGGCTTCAACTTACAAATCGTCGATCACTCACTAGCTGATACTAGCGGATTCCCTATTAATGTCCTCAAGTCTTCATGCTCCTCTGAAAATAGAAGGTAAGAGAGATGACTCATAGGTTCCCTCCCGGCCCTGGTCATTAGGAGATGGGCTTTTCTCTTAAGTGGGCCATAAAGGCGGCAGACTTGGAACCGAGTAGTCTTGTTCATGCAGCAGCAAAGCCTCATTTCCTTCATCACAGGGAGACACTTGCCAAGGCGGGAGCCTGGGAATGGCAGGTGGGTTTGTGGGTGAGCTGATCAATCCAGAGCCACACCCTTGCTGGCCTGGCAGGAAGCCTGAGGCCTCCTGTGGAATGTAAGCTCAAAAAGCATCTGCACCCTGTGTGTTTGCCTCTGTCACACCCACTCCAAAAATAGGGGTAGCCTGACCAGCCACGACCTTATCAAAACACTGGCAGCCTGGCCATCCTCCTCTGGCTGGAGGTGTTCTATTTTCTCTGTACGTGCTCAGAAAAATTGAGCTGCCTGCACACTTCACTTCTGTCCTTAACACTCCCCACAGCTACCTCCCAGGACCAAAGGCACAGGAAAAGGGAAGTGCTGAGCTATTTTAGGAGAGGGGGAAAGGTTAGGCCAGGGGCTTCCAGCTCACCCAAACCCCTCGGGACTCCACTGCCACTGGTAAGGTCAGGCCACCTTTGTCATCAAACTGGGTGATTTCCATGTTGAGCCCCTGCGATGGTGGACGATATCTTGTGCTGAGTCTGACCCTCACAGCCACCCAGTCTGTGCACTCCAGTCTTACCCCTAACCCCACCATGCATGAAGGTCCCTGATTCCTTCCAGAGAGTGGAAACCTGCCCCCTGTCACAGAAGCCACTTCAGCCTTGGAGAACCCCAGCAACATTTTGGGGCCTTGGGAAGTGTCCTTGGTGCCCTTGGTGACCACGTTTTCCTGGCCCTAGAGTCATTATAGCAGCCAGAGCATCTGGGACTTGCCTTGGCTTTAGAACCCAGGACAAGGACACTGCCCCATGGCCACCCAACTCAGGGGAGGGCCACACAGGTACAAGGGGAGAGAGCCCTGGAGACAGGAGCTGTCACACAGACTTAGCCACCACAAGAACAGGGCCCTTAAGGGTCCTCCACCCTCTTCTTTCATTGATTTGGGGTAACAAAGGGAAGTCAGTTTCATGAGAAAGAGGCAGGGATGGAACCCTCTGTCCCAGGTGCCACCAGTAAAGCAGGGCAGTCTGTACAGAATTTCAAAACAATCATAAACCCAATTAAAAGTCATTTTACTTTTTATCATCACTGTACCTGGACATTCTAAACATATGAGTGACAGCTGTGCCTACTAGACGGACCCACATCCTTGGCCTTCACTTCCCTGTATGCACCCTTGCTATAAGGGCCTTCAGCGCCCCAGGGATGGGGGAGAAAGCCGTGCCAGGGGCAGGGGAGAGAATCTCCAAGGCTTAGATTCAGGCTTCCAAAAACCAGTGCCCAGGTTGTTAGAGGGCTCATCCCAAGGTTTGGACACTAGGCCTGCTGTCCCTGTCACCATGTCTGTCCTGGACACACAGTTTCACCTGGGCCACAACCAGGAGACTTGGAGGGCCTGAGGAGTGGGGACAGATGTGAATGAGAGGCTGGCAGATGCTCCTCGCCAGTACAGCAGCCATCAAGAGGTAATCAGAGATGTTTTTCACAATAGACAGTAAACACTTCAGAAAGCCTAGGCCAGGACCCAGGGCCTGGCCCTCCAGCGGGAGCCTTCTGTCCTCCATCCTGACTGTGGACCCTCAACTTGGCCGTGCTGCTGCTGAGGTGTTAACGCCTCAAGCTGCTGCAGATTTCTGGGGTGGCATCTTATCCTGGAGGAATTAGTCGCTAGACATCTGAAGGGAAGCAGGGTTTGCCGTTTGGAGTAAGGGCTGTATTTTCCGAACTCTTCCCCAAACTCCAGACCTCCCTATTTGTGCTCATATCAGTTGATCTGTGCATTCGTTCCATGAGATTGATTATTCACTCCTTCCAGAAATACTGTGGTGTAAACATTTGTGAAATGCAGTCTTAGGTACTGATTGCACAGTAAACCAGGCAATGACAGCTCTGCCCTTTGTAGCTTCTATTCTAGAAGGGGGGCAGATGTTAAACTACTTGCAAATTAGTGTAACTAGAGTTGGCATAAATGGGAGGAGGAGACTCAGAGGGAGCAGTGGAGAGTGCAGCTGGGCGCTGACCCCGCTCGGAGGGAGGTCACATCTGTGTGGAATCAGAAAGAGGAAAGAGGAGGAACCAGGCAAAAGGGTGCACGTATATAGTGGGCTCCAAGGTGAAATGTGGCACTTAACCGTGTGACACAGCTGAGAAAGTCAAGCACCCGTGGAAACTGGCCTCCCTCCAGGAGGTCCTGGAGGTCAGAGAGTAAGGATGAGGGGGACGTGGAGTAAAGCTGGAACAGGCCACAGCAGCGGGAAGCCGCTCGCCGGTCTAAGGGGGAAGATGGCACCATCAGGTGTCTCTAAATCATGACCCTGGCCTCTGACTAGAGAATGGGTAGATGACGGCAAGAGGCAGCCAGAGAGGGGAGGCCTGGCCCAGGCAGGAGGTGAGGGAGTGTGGGGAGGACTGGAAGGAAGACAGGTTGGAGAGAGATAAGAGATGAAACCCACAGATAAAGATTTTGGCAGAATATGGGAAAAGAGAGCGGGGGGTGTCAAGGATCATGCCTCCATTTCTGGCTTGAATAACAATAGATTCAGGATCCCAGGAAATTGTGTCCAGCAGGCCAAACCCATCCCCAGGCCTGTTTTTATAAATAAAATGTTATTGGAATGTAGCCATTCCCAGTCATTTAGGAAGAGAGGGAACAGATGACAAGTTCAGATTTGGGGCCTCCTCCAAGTGGAAATGTCAGGCAGCTGGCTTGGAAGGCTCAGCGGGGAGCCGTGGGGCAAGGTGAGAGCAGGAACTGGACCTAGCCAGGCAGGGGCTGTGGCAAGGAGAAAGGGGCCAGGGAATTGTGACACTTACAAGTCCTCTAGGGTACCTCCAGGTGCCTGGGTGGAAGACAGCCCCACCATGAGGCTCCTGGGGAGCAGCATCTGCCTCTGCCTGGTGTTGGGTGGGGGTCAGCGGGCCCCCGAGCTGCTGAGGCCTGTAGGACTTCGGGAAGCCCAGGGTGGGGACCTGGCTGAAGAGCAGGCCGGCCCCACTGCTGTCACACAGGGCTCTTGCAGATGCTGCTGACTCTGAGCATGTCCTGGGCACGACTGCCTGACTTGGGGTTGGGGAAATTGGGAAATATGGTGGGGAAGCTTCCCTGTGTCCCCCTCGGTGGCCATTCTTTCCTCTCTGTCCACAGCTGCGCCTGAATGGAGGACGCAATCCCTATGAGGGCAGGGTGGAGGTGCTGGTGGAGAGGAACGGGTCCCTCGTCTGGGGGACGGTGTGCGGTGAGAATTGGGGCATCGTGGAGGCCATGGTGGTCTGCCGGCAGCTGGGCCTGGGGTTCGCCAGCAACGCCTTCCAGGTGAGAAACCCCATCTGCAGACCTGCGCCTGTCCCCGCAGCCCCCGTGTGGCCTGATGTGCCCACCTGCAGTCAGCATCCTCTGCCCTGAACCTCCTGCAGCCATGCAAGAAGTATGGGACAAAGGGCCCTGGACCTGGAGGCAGGAGACCTCTCTCTCCCCACAGCTCTGCCCCTTAGCGCTCTAAGCCCTTGAGCCGGTCACTTTCTGCCCCTGGTCACTGTTTCCTGGCTGCACAACGAGGGGCTGGACTCTGTTTCTGGGTCAGCTCTTGCTCTGCACACTGGGGTTCACCTGGACTGATGGCTGGTCCGGAGGGGGTTCCCGATGAGGTTTTTGCAGTGGTAACTCCCCTTAGGCCAACTCCCAGCCCCCCAAATACCCTTAGCTTGCTCCTTTGGAAGCTGCTTTGGCCCAAACATTTCCCAGCTGATGTCCAAGCCTCATATATTCTCCCATTGATACGCTAGTAGGTCCCCAAGCCCTGTCCAGAGCCCTTGTCACATCAGCTGCACCCTCCTCCCTCTGGCCCCTTCTCCAAAGAGACGACTCAGCCAGAGACGCTTCCCACTTCCCTCCCCATCACAGGCAGTGGGAATAGGAGGTTCAGCATCCATTTTTGACTATGCTTCTAACACCAGCTCCAAAATGGTCTGTGGCAAAGCGGTCACTTTTCCGTGCCTCAGTTGTCCTCTCTGGGACATAGAATGAATAATCGTGAGACCTCAGTATCCTGGCTCTAAACATTTTCATTAAGCAGTTTACAGAACAGGAAGTCCTTTGAGACTCTCATTTTCTTAACTGTGTCTCCAGCTCTCATTTCCTTCTTGGGCCCTAAGAAAGAAAAGAGTTTCTTAGAGAAGAGGACATCCGTCATCCTAACCCAGGGAGAGCCAGTCTTCCACGCTGGTTGGGGCCCTCATGGCTGTGACAGATGCTGAGTTCCAAGCAGCTGCCCTGGTCCCTGTCCTGTGGCTCCTTGCCCCCAGCACCTAGAATGGATGGGCCTCTGATACAGCTGCCCATGCCTGCTGGGAGCTTGGATTCCCAGGGCAATGCGTGTTTCCCTAATACTCTTTACGATGAGCCAGGGCATGGAAACTGGCAGTTCTCCCAGGAGAGTGGAAAAATTGCCACGTTTCAGCAGAGCTTCTATTCAGCTCTCTTTGTTTCCTATCTGCTCATTCCTAAGACACCTAGGCCTCAGCCGGGGTTGTGAAACAGCTCTGGACCTGACATTAGTCCCAAACCTGCCACAAGCCCTGTCTCTTCTCAAGGCCCCAGTTTTCCCATCCTGAGAATGAGGGGGTTGTGGGTCAGGATCTCTAGAGAAACAGAACCAGTAGAACGTGTGTGTAGAGAAAGGAGCTTACTTCCAAGGATTTGGTTCTCATGATTACAGAATCTGGCAAGTCTGGAATCTACATGGTACACCACCAGCCCAGAGACCCAGGGAAGAGCTAGTGTTGCACTGGAGAGTCTGAAGCAGTCAGAATTCCTTCTTCCTTAGGAGACCTCTGTCTTTTTACCCCTTAAGCCCTCGTCAGCTGATTGCATAGGCCCATTCACATCACAGAGACTAATCTGCTTCACTCAGAGTCTGCTGATTTAAATGTTAATCTTATCTAAAAACTACTGCACAGAAACATCTAGAATAGTATTTGACCAAACATTTGGGTACTATGGCCTTATCAAATAGACACAGAAAATTAACCATCACAGGAGGATTTGGATGTGACACTTCAAGGCCCTTCCTGTCTTGACGGTTTCTTTCTCTGAGGATCCTAGGAAGACTTCCCAACCCTAATCTGCCTCAGACTTCAAGCCCAAGAGACCTTAGGAACACAGGCACCTGTGTTCCTCTGTCTGTTCTGTGCCTGACTCTCCCCTTCTTTTCTTTTTCTCTCCTGGGAACTTGTCTGAACTATGAAAATATATCCTAACAGCATTTTAAAGCCCCGCAGAACAATGGGGCCCAGTAAATCTCAGCATCATATACCTGGGGTTTCCTCAGCCTACTCTATTAATTGCTTTTTAAACTGGGGAAAATTCTAAATCCAGAAGTTAGTCTTTATGACATATCTAACTAATTATTGGCATTTGCCAATTCCCATCAATTTATCTTTTTGTCTTCCTGAAGGAAGAAAGATTTTGAGATCATGTTAGAGCTTAGAGGAGAGAGAGGTGTGATTGATTAGTAATGTCTGCCGTGGCTCTGGTGGAGAGAGGAGGCAAGTGAGTTGCAGGTACCTGCCATTCCTGACACCCAGCGTTGCACAGGTGTTTCTCCGTAACCTTAGCTCTACTCTCCCAAAGGAGAGAATGACAGAATCCAAGTACTAGGGTCAGGAGACCTGGATCCTCACCTCCTCTGCCAGCAAATCACTACGTGGCTTGAGCAAATGGCTCTCTGTGCCTCTGCCATCTCCATCTGTAAAATGAATGATAAAGCCTTAAGATTGCCACAAGGCTGCAAGTTGATAGAATATGAGAAAGTGAAAATCACGGTGATGCAGCGGCCATTTCTTTTGTTGATTCATGCAGGAGACCTGGTATTGGCATGGAGATATCTTCGCCAACAAAGTGGTCATGAGTGGAGTGAAGTGCTCAGGCACGGAGCTGTCCCTGGAACACTGCCGCCATGATGGGGAGGACGTGGCCTGCCCCCAGGGTGGGGTGCAGTATGGGGCAGGAGTCGCCTGCTCAGAAAGTGAGAGCCCCTGGAGGCTGGTTGTCCCCCTGGTTGTGCTCCAACTGCAGAGCCTTGCCTGTGATGTGGTGGAGGAGAGGGACATGGGAGGGAGTGATGTGGGAGTCTGGTAGCTGTGGGTTCAAATTACAGGGCCACCGTGGACTATTCCAGTGACCTCGGGCAGATTTCTGGCTGAGGGTTCCTTGTTCATTCAGGTTAGCACATTCCACTCCTCACTCCTGTTGAGCTAGGAGAAGGTCAGGCTCCCTCAGGGATAGCACAGCCCATGCTCAACTTAGAGGTGTGCAGAGGGGCAGCCTATAGGGTGCCAACAACTAATAAGAGACTCACACAACACTTCCGTAAAAATAAGCGTGCCCGGAACACTCAGGACTGAGAAGTGCTGCATCCTAGCGTGCCCTCCCAAGGAGACACCTGTCCGCACTCAGCCTCCTGATTTCTGTCTTCCATTCTCTACCCTCCGCCCCATCTGCCAGCCCCTTTCGCTGCCATTCAGTTCCACACCCAGTTCTAGAGGGCGCCAGTGAGCTCATTGTTCACTGAGAGCCTCAAGTTTGTGGCAAGAAGGGGAGGCAGAGCCCCTGCAGGTGCTGGTGAACTTGAGGGAGGCAAGGCTCCCAGACTACATTTGCTTGACAAGTTTACAAGCATCTTGTCAAAAGAAGATAGCAGGTTCTTGTAAATAATTCATGTATGACTTTTTTTTTAATTGATGGGAACTTACTAGAAACAACATGATGAAAGTTCATTTCTAAGGGGAAACCGACAGTTAATCCATTTGCAAAGACGCCAAGCTTCCTAATACAATTGTTTAGTTAGCATAGGTTGTTGCCATCAGTCATTCTTTTAACACCTGCTCTGTGCAGTGCAGCACTAATTGAGTGAATTAAGCTTTTTGTAAAAGACAGGCACCTGGGGACTTCAGGTATGGGTGGAAACTGGAAGAGCATATCAAGAAGGCAATCTGGGAATACACGTCAGAGCCTCAAAGATAGGAACCCTTTCTCCTTGCATTTTCCCTTATAGAATTATATTAAAGTGATATACACAGATTTACTACAGAATGTTTATCACAGCTTTTAACTGAAAAACTCAAACCAGCCAATGTATCTAAAATTATGAGATAGATAGGGTTATGAATTAAATATTGTGTGGCCATGCAGTGAATGTTGCAGTGAATATAAATTAACATGGAAATATGTTAAGATACATTTTAAAGGGAAAGAAATACATTTATAGGCAGGAAATCTCCATGTAATTTATACATGTTGGAAAATACATCATTCCCAGAAGAATCGGACCAGGGTATTAGCAGCGTGTGTCCTGTCTGTGTAGTATAGTCACATCGTTTTTGTCATTTTTTGCTTTTTTTTTTTTGCAGTTTTTGGCCGAGGTTGGGTTTGAACCCGCCACCTCCGGCACATGGGCCTGTGCCCTACTCCTTTGAGCCACAGGCGCCGCCCATTTTTTGCTTTGTATTATGGAAAACATGAAGCCATTTGAAAGTGGAGGGACTAATACAATAAACCCTCATGTGCTAATCACCCAGATTCAACACTTGTCAACATCCTGCTCATGTTCCCTGAGAACCAAAGGGCATCAAAGAGAATCTTAGCAGAGAGCAGGAATAATTAGGGATCTTCTTAAACAAGGCTGGTAACCTTGGGGAGTCCTTGTGTCCATTCCCCAAGGTGGTGGCAAGCAAGGGAGGGGGTTTGTCCCGCTCAGGAGTCGGAACCCTTGGAGAGGGGTCTCTTTGTCTTCTTGACCACTATGTCCTCCTCCCCAGCCGCCCCTGACCTGGTCCTCAATGCCGAGACGGTGCAGCAGACCACCTACCTGGAGGACCGGCCCATGTTCATGCTGCAGTGCGCCATGGAGGAGAACTGCCTCTCCGCCTCAGCCGTGAAGACCGACCGCACCACGGGCTACCGCCGGCTCCTGCGCTTCTCCTCCCAGATCCACAACAACGGCCAGTCTGACTTCCGGCCCAAGAACGGCCGCCACGCGTGGATCTGGCATGACTGCCACAGGTGGGTGCTCCCCTCCCTCCCTGCCGACTGCCCGGCTGGCTTCCGGCAGGACGCAGTTGTTTCCGGTGCCTGTGCCCCTTCTCTGACCATCAGTCTGTGGTTTTCAAGC
>CAUYRH010053804.1:0-13330 GCA_963574655.1 Perodicticus potto | reverse complement strand
TCCTGGGCTCAAGTGAGTCTCCTGCCTCCGCCTCCCAAGTAGCTGGGACTACAGGTGCCCGCCACAATGCCCGGCCATTTTTTGGTTGCAGCCGTCATTGTTGTTTGGCGGGCCCGGGCTGGATTCGAACCCGCCAGCTCAGGTATACGTGGCTGGCGCCTTAGCCCGCTGAGCCACAGGCGCCGAGCCAGCGGTCTGGTTCTTACAACGGCCTGCTGAATGTTCTCCCTGACACCTGTCCTCTCATTGAAAATATCTTATATAAAAGGAAGCTAAACTGACCTTCCTAAAATACAGTTTCATCATGGCCTCACTCAATGATATGCAATGGCTCCCTGTGGCCTCTTATCTCAAGGGTAGTTCCCCCATCTAACTTTCACAGATGTCTGTATCACTTATTATTCACTTCATACAACAGGACGTTTCTATCTGGGGCCGCCAAAGGTCCTTCCAGGCCACTTGTCACTTGTCCCATCTACTCCGGCTCACATTGCTCTTTCCAGCCCCAGAACTCTGACTTCCTAATGTCATGGAGACTTTGATGGCAGACTGTTGCTGAAGGGGCTCTAATTGCATTGCGTGTTGTTTCCACAGTCCAAGACCAGGGACCAGTTCTGCTAATTCTCTCCCTTGACTCTGACCCTAGTGCACATAGAGGTTAACGAGCAGTTTTTAAGGAGTTGTCAGGTTTGTAGGGTTTGCAGTTAACTAAGAGAAGTTCCCTATATCAGCTCAATCATGCTGCTGAATTAAGTTTAACAAACATAATAATAGTATTTCCCTCTTAGGAGAAGGAAATATTGCCTATTTCATAAATAGAAACAGAGATACAGGGAGGAGAAGTCAACTGACTCGCCCAAAGTCACACAAGCGATGAGAAGACAGTGGGATGTAAAATATGCCACGGAACTGTGAACCCCACACGGCTTCTACCAGACAACCCAGCATTTCCCCAGCTCCCTCTGTGCCCATCCATAGCCACAGACACCAACGCTTGCTATTGCCATGAGAACAAATACTCTTCATCCCCGGGACTCACGCCCGCCACCTCAGAAGCAGAGCGCAGGCGCTGGCAGTTGTCCGGGTGTTGGGCTTCCCACCTGTGTTGAAGGAGAAGGATGGTTTCTGAAGTTGCCTCTGCACTTTCTTCATGTTACAGGATCAGGATCTTGGCTGGAGTGAGGGGAAGGTGCAGGGAATGGGCACTAAGAGAATAATAATTGTGAGGAAGCAGAAAGACAAGGGACAGTCAGGAAAGATGGAACAAGTGGCAGTGGGGAGGAGACCTTGAGGAACACCTGTCGCAGCTGAGGAAGAGGGGAGCTTCAAGACGCAGACAGGGGGAGTGAAATCAAGTAAGGTAACAGCACAATTTCAATGGGAGCATGAGCCAGACTACAGTTTGGTACATGAGCCGAAGCAAAAAAAAAAAAAAAAAGTGGCAGTCATCGATCTATAGATGAGTTTTCAAGACACTGGTGAATATGGGAAGGAAAGGGACCTACTGGGAAGGGATTAGCTCAGAGGGTGGCAGCGCTGAGGACAGGGGATGTTAGAAGCCAGGGCCTTGCAACCAGGTCATTTAGGTGGATTAAAGTGATTATCTCCAGACCTGGAGCAGGCTCAGGAAAAACGCTTTCTGAGGTGGTTCAGGCTGGGAACTGCTCAGTTTGAGCAGTGAAAGAACAAAAGGGGTTGGCAGTGGGAGTGGGGGAAACTGGGATGCTGTGAGCGCAGCTGGCTGGAAGGACCCTGAGGGTCTCAGAGCATAGGGGTCTGGGGGCCAGAGATGGGGAATCGTGGTGGGGGGTTGTCAGGAGGGCAGCACAGAGGGCACGTGTGCAGAGGCAGTGGGACCCCAGACACGAGCCATGAGAGCAGAGTCACGCAGCAGAGTGGCTGTGACAGCCGGAAAGGCTGAGAGGGCAGGGGAACCTTCCACTGGAGGCCAGGTCACAGTGAGGAAGGAAGACCGTTCGACAGGGGCCAAGTGTCCAAGCCCTCGGTGTGCACCAAGTGTGTCCAGGGGCTTCCTAAGAGACGGGAGAGGGTCTGTGAGGACTGGGTCAGAGGGGGCACGGGGAGCAGTGAACTACAAAGAGAATATGGAGAGAACTCATGTCTCGGAGACAGTCCCAGGTTTGCAGACGGAGTGAGGAACGGGTTAAGTATGTCAGATGTTGGGGAGTTTCTTGGCAGTAGAGCTGGGACTCCAGAGTGCGCCTGGTGGAAGGGATTAGCGGGGGGCCTGGCAGGAGGAAGCGGGGCTGCGCTGGATGAGAAAGAGAGGACAGAAAATGCATGTGACCAGAGGAGAGGGCCCCTCACGAAGGGGAGGCACCCCAATAGTCCACTCTCAGAAAAGTCATCCATTTTCCAGAGGCCTCTGCAAGACACTGTGGCTATGGCTGCCTCCAGCAGACCTGCAAGCAGGAATCGGTCACCTGATCGTGGTCACAGCCACAGGCACAGGCAGCACGTGCCACAGAGAAGGTCAAGAGGCAAAAGTTAGTGTGAGCTTGGCAACGGTGAACCGAGCGAGGAAGGAGAGGAGGAAGTGAGTGAGAACAAAGGGACTTCATAAAGCCTAGTTTATTACTTTGGTTGGAGACTATTCCTCTGAGGGTTTAAAAAGGCATTTATGCCTTCATAATCCTGAAAAGCATGCTGTAAAGGAAAGCGCAGGCCTGTCTCAACAAGCTCCTTTCAGCACTGGGCTCGTTCTGGGTAGTCAACTCCTTTGTAAAGCTCAGAAATACATTCTCAGAAACGAAGACCTAGTTCTAATTAATCCAGCCCATCCTGTGGCTGTGATAGCAATCTGCGCAGGGGGAATGCAGAATTCATCCACGCTCCTCAGGCTGCAAAATACCACTCACTTCTCTCCTCCGGGGGATGGACGGCTGCAAAATTGCTCCATGTCAATATGTGGGTCTTGCTTCTCTGCTTTTCAAAACAGGATGGAAAAACCGCTTACATGGTATGAGACTCCCACTGGAGGGCACCTGGAAAATCCACGCCGAGAGCAGCCCGCACGCCAGGCTGAAGGCCAACCTTGGATTTACGCAAATGTAGACTAGAGCACCCTCAGTGCTCAGACCTGAGCTACCGAGGTAACAAGAAGGCAAGCTAGTTCTCAGCTGGCCTCACATTTTTCTCTTTATTTTTATCTGTGGGATCAGGCGTGTTGGAGAGAAACAGAGAGGCCTGGTAACAACAGCTTCCCCATCATTCTTGGTTACTTACATCTGTGGTCAATTTTCCACACTTTATTCCATAAAAGGTAAACGAGGCGCGGTACTTGCAACAGGATAATCTAAACAATATGAACCATGTTACTGTTAAAGACCATCTGGCTGATCACGCCAAGGCCCAGACTTTTAACTCCTTGAAGTAAGAACGATGCCAATCTCAGAGAGGCCGGGCCTCTCTCCCAGCCTTTACTCCAGGGTCTCTTCCTCCCTCTTCAAGTCACTTAAAGCCATGACCTCTAAGGTTGCTGCCAACTCTACTATTCCCTGATTCTAAACTCTGTGAGCTTTGTGAATGAGCAACTTGCAAAATGACTGTAACAACTGCCTCTTTTCCTTCTCTTTAAAAGGAAACATTAAAAGCTTGAAGAAAACACAAAAAAGGCCTTACACACAACCCAAACTAAAATACTCTCAAGTGCTAGTTGTTTCCTTTATTGCTGATTCTCCCACTGAAAACCAAGGGATCATTTACATAATTTTAATTTTAAAAAGCAACTGACACCAGGGAAGAAACAGTGAGGCCCATGCTTTGCTTTTATTTGGGCTTACACGTTTTCTGGCCATCTGTTATCCAAGAAAGTTGCAAACTCAAATAAGAGATGGCAAAACTGTAAATCAGATGGTGTTTTTCATCCTCCGGGTGGGGAGCTAACGATAAGAGATTCCAGGAAAGTTCAGATGGGTAAGGTCATCCCCAAAATGAAACTTGGCCTCCTTCACGAGGTGCAGCATTTCCACCTGCAGCAGGAATGCAGCATTTGACCCAGAGCGTATTTTATTATTTTATTCTTCATTGGTCAGTAAGAACTCTATCTAGCTTTCCTCAGCTCCGTCTACAAATATTAAAACCATCAAAACAATTCAATTTATTATACCGTTTAGTTTTTTTAAATAATGCCTTGCAATACCCCATCAAGGCAGCATCTTTCAGTATCCCAGCCACAACAGAGCCGTGATTTCTAGCCACAGTCTCCTCTGTGTGAAACCACAGGCCCTAAGCCATAAGTTTTCTGGGAATGGCTTTTCAGAGGTCATGATAGAAAGCAAGTTCAGATATAATGGCTATTTCTGGCTTCAATGATAACTATCTAAAGCCACTGTGCTAGAAACCACCCCCCCCTTTTAAATTATTCTGAAAAATCTTGATGATATAAATAAAAAAAGATGACACAGAAGCCAAAAGGAAAACCAGTTGGCATAATACACACGATAGAATATGGCTCTTTGCCAAACTGCTTTAAATTCCATAGGCCCAGATAATGTTGACTTGCCCAACAAACTTCAACATCCTTTCCTCTTCCTCTGTCTACCTTGCAAGCCGCCTCTTCTGAATGCAGAGTACGGAGTTAAAGGGGCTAATGGCCACCAGCAGAGCCCTTGGGAGACAAAGCATCATATCTCATGATCATAAATCTCTTTCAAGGCAAGTTGGATTCAATTCTACTATAGCTCCCAAAATTCAGCATTCATCTTCAATTAGATAAAATGGCATTCACATCTATTTATATGCTCCTCATTTCCCAACACATTTATCTCATGAAATGAAAACTGGAATATACTCCTGTCCTAAACATGTACATTACTTTTAAAAAGAGTTAAGGAACCAGGCTGAATAACTGAATTAATAGGCCATTTATTGGAATTCGCTTTTAATATAAATTCTTAAACATCTGTGAGCAATATTTTAAAAGAGTAAGGCAAGAAAGAAAATGAGAAAAAAAATGACTTCATCCTTACTCAACTCTAGTAGTAATTTCATAACCCAAAACAGAGTAGGAAAAATTTTATGTGAATTGAAAAAGATTGTATTATGATTCTGTTCTTGGATATTGGTCATACTGCAGCTCCTCTGTAGAGAGCTTCCCTTTTGGAGAAAGGGGTTTCATCTCTTATATGATTATGGGCAAATGGAAACCTGACCCCAAAGTCAACTAGTATCCTTACCTCTGGAAGGACCAAGGATGTAGTTAGAATAGGGAACGTTGGGAATTTCCAGCGGCTGGCTTCAAATGATTGCTTACATTTGGAAACCACAGAAGAAGATGAGAAAAAGTCTCAAAGGGCAAGTTGAGGCAGTGTGGCTCAGTGCTGATCGCAACGGAGAGTAACAGGGGTCTAGGAACCAGCGAGGAGGGGCCCGCAGTGGCATCAGCCTCAGGGGCATCTGGACACAGGCATAAGGCCCAGCCAGGCAGAGGGTGAGCATTTGGGAAGTCTAACGGCTGGTAAGGCCCTAGCGTGGCGCAGGTGGCCTGGCAGGGCAGGTGAGAGCACACGCCTGTTTAAAGGAGCTGGGATGTGGGGGGGAAGGAGTAAAACTCCTGCAAACACGTCAGGACTAGAAATGGGCAGACACCTCCAAGAAGGGGCTTTCGATTCGGCAGCCCCTGGCCTGATTCTAAGCAACAACGTTCTTCTCTAGTAGAGGAACTTAGAGAAACAAGATGGATCCCAGAGGTGGGCCTGAGGTTTCTGGTTTGGTCTGGAGGTTGGGGGCTCAGACAAAGGATGTTAAGTGGCTCAAGCCAGTGACTGGAAGGACAGAGGCAAGGGTGACATCTGGGCAATCTGGGCACTGTCCAGTTCCTGTCCAACTGCTATGGCTGGATTGCAGGAGGGTCGGGTCGGACCCAGGCGGGGGCAAGGCTGCCTACAAAAATAAAGGCTGTGAGTCACCCTGGGAGCAGGGGCAGACAGGTTACTCCTGCCTCCCACTTGGCAGTTTTTCCACATCTGTGTGAAAGGGATATTGCTTAAGAAAGGAAAATAAAGCTGAGGGTGGAGCCAGGAGGAGCTTGTTTTTCTCAAATTTCTCAATAAACACTTGCTTTGCCTTAAAAGTTTGTGCTTTTGTGTCTCTTTGTTCTTGTAACAGGACTGAGGGAAATAGAAGGTCCCAGACTTCTCCAACCTGTCAGACAGGTTTGGATTTCATTCAGGAGGTGAGAGCAGGAGGGCGTTTTTGAAGAACACTTTAGGGTAACTAATCTGACATCTGCCAGAGTGATCAGTCTCTAACCATCCTGTTATAGCCAGACATGACCCTTCTTTTTTTGTCTTCTTCTTCTTTTTTTTTTTAATAAAGAAAGATAGAGGGGAAATCAGTGTGAGATGTAAAGTTTCTAGGGAATGCATTAAACATTGAGATTAGTGGGAGTAATGAGTCTTGGGCAAGAGCCACATCAAACCCTAAAGCATGCTCGGTGTCTGCTTCAGGAGAGCAGAGAGCCTCCCTGTGTGGGATTTTCTGCTGGAGGCAGCATGAGTATGAAGATCTGGATGTCCAGGAGGGGCGAGGTGAGGAAAGGTACAAAGCTGTTCACCCCACAGGAGACTTGTACCCCGCGAGGAATGAGGGCCCTGAGTGTGCAGGAGCTGGCTCCTACCAGCTCTTAAACATTAAATTTTCAGGAATTCAGTGAGCCAGTATTGAAATACAGCCATTATTAAAATTTTAACTATAAACTTACAATCAAGTCATACTTAAAAAGAAAGGTAATAGATGCTCAAAACTCATCACTTAAACTGCTGATATCTATGCTGTTGAGATTATTGGCATTACGGTATTTGTACGGTAGAAGTTTTGTCATGCAATGGTGTGCTGCTTCCATCTCTCCCCAATCCCACGTCCAGGGGAACCAAAAACTGGCCGTGCTGGGGGCATTTACACCTTGGAAATTAGCAAACACTACAAATTGAGGTTTGATTTCTTGTGTTGTTCATTACCTAGACTTAAAGTGACGAGGAATGTCAGTAATGCAGATTACATTTAAGAGTGAGTCACATCTACAGTCATATTGTGAATAACATAAAAAAAAAAGAGAGGAAAATTCCCTTTCATTATTTAAAACTCTTACCTAATTCAGTAAAGAAGGTGCTCATGCCATTGCCAAATGAGTGTGTGAAGTGCTAACATACTCAGTGCTAAACCTGAACAAGGTTTCAGCGTAAGGAAGATAATAGGAACAAAGGTGGAAAATCGTTTAGCACATCATAAATTTATTGGTAAAGAATTAGAGGATTGGGATAAAATTCCACTTGTCAAATCATGGCTAACATAGCTTAGCTACAGCTATGAGAGCTTAACGAAAATCAACAAAAGCACTCAGCGAGTATCCGTCAGTGGTATAAAAATTATAATAGAGGGTATTGGATATTTTATTCTTTTTTTTTGTTTTTTGTTTTGAGACAGAGCCTCAAGCTGTCACCCTGGGTAGAGTGCCGTGGCATCACAGCTCACAGCAACCTCCAATTCCTGGGCACAAGCGAGTCTCCTGCCTCCTCCTCCCAAGTAGCTGGGACTACAGGTGCCCACCACAATGCCCGGCCATTTTTTGGTTGCAGCTGTCATTGTTGTTTGGCGGGCCCGGGCTGGATTCGAACCCGCCAGCTCAGGTGTACATGGCTGACGCCTTAGCCCGTTGAGCCACAGGCGCCAAGCCTGGATATTTTATTGTTAATTGAGTGCTATGCATCCTTTATATCAGTAAAATGTATTATTAATTCACATATATAGATACATTCTTTTCTCTGGAAAGCTGGTGGTTAAACATTCACCAACCTATAACTGCCTGTGGGAGTCTGCAAATGGATCCCTTGGGGAAGGGGCTATTCTCTCCATTCTTCTGCGAAAGGGGAATTCTTCTTTTAAACCCTTCTTCAAAGGGTTAGTACTTCTTTTAAAACTCTGAACATGATCAGATTCTAGTAATACATATCATGCCCCTACCACTCACAGAATTTAACCCTCTCCTAAATTCCTGAAGCTCCTTCTGTTTTTATGCACTTAGCAAAAGATGCACACGTATTGGCTTTTCAAATACCATTTTTAACGTATGCTTCTTTTTGTTTTAGACAGAGGTTAGTCTCAGATGCTTTCTCTGAGGCTTTTCAATGTAACTACACAGAGTAGACACTCAAACATGCATTTCAGTTAGTCCATCAATCAACAGACATTCACGGAGTCTGACTCTGTACCAGACCCTGTGCCAACCCTTGAGGGACTCCATGATGAGTAAGTGTCTCATAGGGATGATGGTGATGGGAATGTGACAATGGCCAGGGTTTACTGAGCACCAACAGGTGCCAGATACTGTGCCAGGACTTTGCATGTCATTGCTAGATATAACAATATCTATGCACATGTGGCGACGAGACAAGATGGTGCCTTGAGACGCAGCCTTGGTCACCTCAGTGCTCAGGACCCAGCGCTGCCCTGGTTTAGTAACGTTGAACGCATGCAGGCATAAAGGAGTGAATAACTGGATGACCCAACATGAGCATTTACTTATCTTTCCTCTCTGTCTCTTCCCTTCCTTTCTCCTACCTTCCTTCTTTCCTTCCTTTCACAAGGGACTCTGTATAGAAAAGGACACTGAGGCAGCCTGCACGTGATATACATAAACAAGCCTGCTTTTCTAAGACCTGTCATAACCTGTCAATGCCTCATGCAGCATGTGGCTAGAGAGACTCTACCTTTGCCCATCTGCTCTGCTTACCTTTTGGGAGAGCTCAGCAAATTTCCCAATCTTCTCACAAAAAGCACTTGGCACCATTTAAAAACAGCTGCTCACTCTCTAAAGAAGGTTGCATAAAAGCCAATACACGGGTATCATTTGTTAAGTGAGTTCTGCCCCAACTGTTAAGTTTTCTGCAACTGGGGAGACTTCTCCAAGGATGAGGGAGGCTTAGAGATGGACCAGCAGTGGGAAGTGGCAGCTGACCTTCCAAGTTCAGGTTCCCTCTTCTGTCCTCATCACATGCAAGCTCCTGAACAAGCAGCTGGATCAGGCACAGCTAGCTGTCCTACCCAGAAACCAGCAAGTTTGCCACCTCTCTCTGCTTGAAACCCTGATGGCAATTTACTTCTCACTGTTGCCATTCTTTTTTTTTTTTTGGAGGCAGAGTCTCACTTTGTTGCCCAGGCCAGAGTGCCCTAGAGTCCATCTAACTCACAGCAACCTCAAACTCCTGGGCTTATGTGATCCTTCTGTCTCAGCCTCCTGAATATTGGGACTACAGGTGCCTGCCACCACACCTGGCTATTTTTTCTATTTTTAGTAGAGACGAGTCTCTCTCTTGCTCAGGGGGGTCTTGAACTCCTGCCTCAGCCTCCTAGAGTGTTAGGATTACAGGCATGAACCACCACGCCCCTCCCTGCCATTCACCTCTTCTCAAGAGAGTAAACGTTAGTAACACGGCAGCTACATTTGAAGTTTTTACCTAAAAACTTCCTGACCAAAGCTACATGACCTAAGTTTTCAGATGACCGACTTTTATGCCTTCAAGAGCCAAAACTTGCTTTTTAAAAGTACTTCTGCGGTGGCAGAAACATTTCTAAAACAGTAAGCCCATTTCTGCTCTCTTCAACAAAGGATCCTAAACATAATTTAATCTTTGCCTCCACTAACGCAAGACAATCCTTATTGTTGGTTAACCATTGATTTGGGCTAAAAGAACCACGTATTCATATGGACCATTTTATTTTCCTGTCCTAGGAAGGATTTAAACAGGGTCATGAAGACTGGTCAGACTTCTACAGGCAGAGAAGGGAGAGGGAAGAAAGTGAAAGGGTAGGCCACACAGAGGGCAGCAGATCGCATCTTAGATTTAATAACAATAAATTGTTGACCAATTTCATTATCTCATGTGAAGTATCTGTTTCAGCTGGGTTAGCTAATTCAGCAAGAGTTATAAATAATATTCCATACACATGACAAATTTCTTTCAGTTATATTTCCCTTCTCATTCGGTATTTCTCTTAGAATTAAATAATGTTCTTATTAAGCCAACTTTTTCTTCATTTCTAATCCTATTTTTATTTCCTTTTTCATGCTGTGTGCTTTGTTGATTACTTTGTTTCATTTTGGAATTCCAAATTCTTTAAAATGAGGCTTCAAAGCCTTCTGTTAGTCTACATAAATCATATATATTTATTCCCCCATATCTTTCCCTTTCTCTTCTGCTGCCCTCATTCTAGAATATCCATTTCTCTCCGTTACACAGCACGCCCTGGTCCAAGCTCTGATTTCTCACCTGGACTGCTGAAAAAGTCTCCTAATTTATCTGCCTGTTCGTATACTTGCCTAACTGTTCCGACTGTACAATGACCAAGAGATCTGGTGGGAAAGCAAGGCAGTTATCAGAGCTTGGGCGCTGGAGACTCAAGACAATCCAGTGCTATCCCAGCCTTCAAGATCCTACTGTGTGACCCTCAGCTAGCTGCTTACATCTCTGGGCTTTCCTCTATTGGAAATGTCAACAGTGCCTACACCATGTGGATGCTCTCAGTATTAAACAAGATGATATATGGATATTGCTTGGAGAAATACACCAGCTTTAGACACTTAGAAAAATCTCTGAAAATGTCTTCTCAGACTGCTTAACACATTGCTGACCATTCACGAGGTATCCCGCAATCTAGGTCATTTCTGTGTAAAACCGCCGGTCAACAACGTGTTAAGATGTTAGAGGAGCTACGTGAGTCTGTATTATAAGCAGCTGAGAGGTGAGGAGGGGAGAACGAATAAAATAGGCTGGATTTGGGACAACTGGGAATTGAGACTGGGAGAAGCGAATCAGGGAACAGCTGCTCTGTTAACACATTGACTGACAATTTTATGCAGAAACTATCCACGTTCCTGGGTAACTCGTGACCAGTCAGCCATGTGTTAAAATCCTCTTAAAACCCAAATACCCAGGTGGCACCTGTGGCTCAACGGAGTAGTGTGCTGGCCCCATATGCCAGAGGTGGCAGGTTCAAACCCAGCCCTGGCTAAAAAAAAAAAACACACGCTGGTCTCTGGTTGCCTCTCAAACCCGCTAAGCTCTTTCAACCTCAGGACCTTGGCATATGCTCTCCCCTCTGACTGACTTCTTCACTGGGCTTCACTTTGCTGATGACCCATCCTTCAGCTCTCAGCTTAAATGTCACTTCTTAATATGAGTGGGCCCTGCTCTGTCATCCAGGCTAACTTTAATGGTCCAATGTCATTGTTTTCCATTTATACCACTTAGCACCATTTGTAATTATGGATGTATTTCTTGGTTGACTTGTTTAACAACAGTCTCGCCTACTGGGCTGTGAACACTATCAAGCAAGGGACATGTTTACTGTGTTTAACCCTGCCTTGCCCACTCCTCCAGACCATGTGTGGAGGTATTCAATAATTATCTGTTGAGTGAATGGGAATAGATGGCTGAATTAAAGGAATTGGGAGATGAATATAGTCCCTTTTGCTTTTTTCTTCAAGTAGGTTATGTTAGCTTACACAGCTAATAAAACCTGACCTGGGCCACAGATTTAGTGGCTTTGCCTGGCAATGAAATGAGAACAGTTAATGTATCAACACACTTATTCAATATACATTTCTTAATGTCAGTCCTATACCTGGCAGTATATAACAGACTATCTGCTAAGCAAAATAAATAGAAGACATGAAATCTCCCTATACTCCCATTAGACATATGAGATGTACACAGTGGCACAGGAGGTAATTATGTAACATGACAAGGTTATGAATAATATGTGCCAAGATGAAAGACACAGTTAAGGAAAACATTAAAATGAGAGCAGAGAGAAATCACTCAGGGAGAATCAGAAAAATAGGACTTTGGGTGGGTCCTTGGGATGAGAGAGAGGTGAAGATGAAGAGGCAACAAGATCAAGGTATTTAGGGGGTGAAGGGACAATTAGAAGATTGGTAAGGTTCAGCGCTGGGGAGTGCAGTGGGGGTCACTGAGCTGCAAGGGAGAGGCTGGAAGAATCCAGTGAAGAGGGGATATGACCCTGCTTATATTTCCTTCTGATGGCAAGAATCACTTCCTCTGATCCTCTAGCACCTTGCCTGACGTTTCACAGGTGGTTTACATTCAACTGTGTTTACAGAACTAATTATGGTGAAAAAATTAAAAACATGAACAGACTCATGCCAGGGGAACTATTAGAGAAAGTTCTGCCACCTGAAATACTTCTAAAGGAATCCCCTAATAAATTCTCAGAACATATCCAATTTCCAAATACCAGTTACATAAACAGTTTCAAAATATAAACAAGGTTGTATATTATATAACTCATATTAGGAAGTAAATAAGATCTTGACCTAAAATACCTAATGAGGACACCACCAAAAGGGACAGAGAGTACATGTGAATTATAAGCCATTTTCACTCACAAATAATAGTTTAATAAATCATAACCTTCTACAATTAGAAAAGGGAAATGTTATAATAATGAATAAGTATGAGCTATCTTTCAAAGATAGAGTTAGCGCTACATGGGTAAATTATTAGGATAATTCAAAATTTTGATAGGAAAAACATTTTTAAATATAAAAATTACTCTAGTGGATGCTGAGAAGGCCACTGATAGCATTTGACATTAATTCTTTATAAGAACTCTTTAAAATCAGAAATGGAGATTTATTCCTTAAGAGAAAAAGGATTATAGATTTAAATCTGAGTTTCAGTATTACTTTTAATGTGGAAATTCTACAGGAGTGCCATCCATTAGGACTTTCTGCAACGATGGAAAAACTTATTTCTGCAGTGTCCAGTACAATGAGACAACTAGTAGAACTAGTTGGTAGCAACTAGTGACATGTGGCTATTGAGACTTAAATGTAGCTAATGTGACTGGGGAACTATATTTTTTTGTTTTATTTAACTACTAGTTTATTTAAATTAAAATAGCTATGAGTGGCTATTAACTACTCCAGCATAGCACAGGATCTACAGTCACTTTGCAAACACAGGTAGACGTGTAAGTCCCTCTCAGGACTCCCACTGGAGGTGACAAAAAAATATTACAGGACAAGACAAAAAAATAAAGAATAAATACAGGAAAGACAGAAATAGAAATATCACTTGTTGTGATCATGTGATAGTATAAATAGAAAATGTAACATCAATCAAATCATATACATTAATTTTCTTTCTTTCTTTCTTTTTTTTTAAATTATTTTTTATTGAGTCATAGCTGTGTACAATAATTCAGTCATGGAGTACAGTGTGCGGGCTTCACATACAATCGGAGATATTTTTATCAACCTGATTGATATAACATTCATGATATTTTC
>CAUYRH010053800.1:0-18555 GCA_963574655.1 Perodicticus potto | reverse complement strand
ACTTGGTAAATAGTACCACATCCATTCAAGGAAAGCTTGGAAGAAAGTTCATGTACCTTATTTGTGGTTATCATAGCAGAATTTATCTTCCAAGGAACCCAGTCTTTCCTTCATTTAAGGGAACTGGATCTGTGTTAGAATCATCTCCAGGAATTAGCTAAAGGGCCATGATTCTCTATCTTAGCAGCTCAAACAGACTAGTGTTTGTATATTCTAAAAATCTAGCAAGACTTTAATGGCATGCCTATTTCATTTCTTAAAACACATATAATCATCTACAGCCAGAAATTTCCAAAAATCAGATCATTTTATTTATCACCCAACTCTACTGCCCAGCATTACTATGCCTGCCTGGCCTGGGCTACTTAAGTGAGGTTCTTAGTCTTCCATCTCTCTTCCTACCTTGTACACCCTGGCCAGGAAGAAATGCAATGTGGAAAGGTATATAGAACAGCCTGAAATTGAGGTACTTCAAAATGGATGGACTTCTAGGTGCTGATGTGGTCCTAACTTAACCTAATGGAAAAAGAGTCGGTGACTCTGGTATTCAGATTCTGGTATCCAGTAGACTGGTGGAGTCCTCAAGGTTAACCACCAAATTTCAAGAGCACTTCTGTGAGGAACTAGGAGGCACCAGAGCACTGTACCACTCACTAACCTGTGGCTTTTCTGGTGTGGTTGTCAATCAAAGTTAAAATAACTTAAACCAAGTCCCACTTGTTATCCTTAGTGGCTTTCCAATGTGGACAGGGCATCTTCCCATTTCAAGCAGAGAGCTCATTTTGATTGTAGCGCTCTCTTCATGTATCACAGTTTTGAAAGAATAGCCATTTAACACAGTGGAATCTCCATAGTTGACCACCTCCTTAAGTTGACCTAGTTTTCATATACCAGACATGCACCACATGTATGTATCAGTACAGTAGGCCTAGTACCTTATATTGATCACCTATGTATGTTGATCAGTTTGTTACAGCCTCTTGAGTAATCAACTTACAGAGATTCTACTGTATTTGGAAAAATAAATATATATTTATATTTCAATGCATTTTATTTTCAAAATAGATACTGGTATGTTCCACCTTAAGAATTTGGTGCAACAAGTATCTTCTAAAGCCTCTTAGGCTCTTGATGGATAGAGAGCACAAGAGAATCATATGTACAGGACAGATCTGCTCCATAAATTCTATCACCCAGATACTTCGGCATGTTCTTTTCCATTGCTCCAGTGGATTCCAAACTCCTTGATTTCCCTTGGAGGCTATGAATGATAGGTCCATGTTTGTATTCACCAACCCAGCAAATAGTTTATGTTGTACATATGTGACAACTGCTATTACAGTGAATTCAGAGTCAACAAATCCAGTAAAATCTAAAATTACATTTGTTATCCTTCCTCAAGTGCTACTAGGTATGTTCAAGCCACTCCCAATAATACCCCTGAGATTTTTGCCAATATAAATTAGAAAATTCATATAGTTCTTTTGCTGCCCAAGTTTATTTCTTTTATTTCTTTCTTTCTTTCCCCCCCCTTCCTTCCTTCCTTCTTTCTTTCTTTCTTCTCTTTCTACACAAGATTTATTTCTTCACTATTTTGTCTCTATTTGCTTCTCTAAATGGATAAGGCCATGAAAAAACCCTTTATTTATTTATTTATTTTTGACAGAGTCTCAAGCTGTTGCCCCGGTTACAGTGCTGTGATGTCACTGCTCACAGCAACCTCAAACTCTTGGGCTTAAGTGATTCTCTTGCCTCATACTCCCAAGTAGCTGGGACTACAGGCACCAACCACAATGCCCAGTTATTGTTGTTGTTGTTGTTGTTGTCTCAGTTGTCATTGTTGTTTTAGATGGCCCAGGCCGGGTTTGAACCTGCCAGCCTTGGTGTATGTGACCTGTGCCCTACCCACTGCCCCCATTATTTATTTTCTATAGGAAGTTATTCAGGGAAGAAAGAGCTATGGGTACTTCCCCCATTATTTATTTTCTATAGGAAGTTATTCAGGGAAGAAAGAAATACATTTTCACACAAAATGTGGAGCTCACTGGACAAGTGCCTACATTAGAGACATTAAAAGTGATTTGAGTTATTAGTACCATTTTCTCACTCCCATAGTGAGTAGTAGTATTAAAATGTACCCCCATTCCATGGCCTCATGGTAAGTGAGTTTACACTTCTTCCCCATGATTTTGGACTTCACTGTCCAATTTGGCTTGGCCAGTGTTATATTAACATAAAAGGTTTAATGTAAACAAAAACTTCAAATGTTGCTTGTGTGGTTGGATTTGCTGTCTTGTGCTGCTGTGCCCAGCAGTAGAAGAACATACTCCAGGTAACCACTGCCCTTCCAACTTGGGCCCTAGAATAAGAGAATGAGAAACTGAGAACAAAGCTACCCCAGGCAGCCTACAAATGCATAAGTGATGAACAAACATATCCTGAATTCCACTGAGATTTGTGAATGTTTGTTATACAGCAATTGTTGACTAGAACACAAATTGGTAGGCTACTGCCATAAAAACTTCAGATATATGGCATTGATTGTGGGCTGCATGGAAACCAGGTCAAAGCTGGAAAATGGTGACATATATTATGTAGTGTAAAATATTTGGTATAGTTGTGGCCTGAGATAACTTGTAAGATAGAAAATGTAGTAGATAAAATTATAGCATTAGGCAAGGATATATTGAGAAAGAATGTTAAAAAATAAGGGGATTACTACAGGTGACATTATTAAGCTACTATCGGAAAGAGCTGAACTGGGGAAAGAACTGACCACTTTGCAAGAATTTAGAAGGAATTTGGTAGTATAAATTGCAGGATTGAATAATGAAACAGTTTCTCACCAAATCAAAAGAATGTCAATTATTATAAAGCTTCAGAGTACAGAACTAATCAAAGTTACAAAGTTGTAACACTCTATTAAGATCTCTTGTCTTCATAGGTCTTTATAGCTGGGCAAAAGCTTTAGGTTGTGGCCTGATGAAGAGTGATAAATCCAAATTAACTATAAGTAACTCTAGAGCAGAAGGCATGTCTTTAAAAAAATGGTGGTGTGTTCCCTGGCACATGGGATTAAATGGAATCAAATACGTGGACAACATATAATGTTATTTAGATAATTATATTGACAGAAGTATCACCAGTGTAGACTATGTGAGATACAAAATGACCTAAGTGTTCAATCTTCTAGAGAAGCTAAGAAATGACAGAAAAAGAAGGGCCTCCCAATGTGCAGAAACAAGAGGTTTGAAGAACAATATATTAGGATATCACACCTAAAGAAAATAACTGAGACTTAATCAAGAAACATTCTTTACTCCAGGGCAGAGGGACCCAGAAATATTAGCCTAGCAGGATTTGAGTAGTGCAATTGCCTAGTAACTTCTGTATATGCCATCATTCCTACCCTTTCTCATGGAAGTATTTATTTATGTTATTGTATCCTTGATAGTAGTATGTAAAGTGTGTATAGAATAGTAAAATTACCTTTATCATCCATAGTTCTCTGACATAAAGGAAACCATATCATATACATTACAAGATCCTGGAATTTAGGGCATGATATCATGACTGCATAAGGTTGGTGGGAAAATAGAAAGAATTTAGATAATCATGTCCAGGAGGGAAGACTGTAGTAGATTGAAGAATCAGCCCAAATTCTTTACTTCCCTACAATAGTAGCAAATATCCACACTCTTGCCATGGCCTTGAGGGAGGTAGAATTCCTTGTCATTCCTCTGTGAGTTTGGCTAGGTCACTTGATTGGGCCCAAGAGATATTAGATGTGACATGAACTGAAGTTTAAAATGAGATATGCAGTTGGGTTTTTCCTACAACATTTTTGCCATCATCACGAGAAAAATAAAACCTAAATAGCTTCTGCCCTGCCAGCTTGAGCTCCAGAGTTAGACCCATTAAAACAAGCAGCCCCAAACAACTTTCAAATCTGTAGATTGAAGAAATGTGAGTTCAGTCACCTTACAGGTATATGAGCAAGAAATAAATACTTACTACTTGCCATTAATACATTGTGATTTCTTTTTTATTTTGAAGGAATAACTTCCTGATATTGAGGTCCCCCTAGTCCCCTAATTCTTTCATAAAAGGTGTTTTATGAGAATATAAATTCTAATCAAAAAGTAATTCAGGACACCACCTGTGGCTCAAAGGAGTAGGGCGCTGGCACCATATGCCGGAGGTGGCAGATTCAAACCCAGACCCAGCCAAAAAGAAAAAGTAATTCAGTATTTTGGAAGACAAAGAAAACATCTAAATTAATATTTTGTCTTTGTCATCCTTTCAACTACAAAAGATAAGACATTATTTCAAGATCATAGAAATTGTCTAAATTTCTGCATCTCTTATGGCCTTTTTGTTACACAGAATTATAGCTAAATTAAATTTAAAAAGGAATCATTTAAACATTACCAGAAGTGAAGAGAATTGACTGGAGCTTAAAGAATGAGAACCAAGGTAGTTTCTGGAGTCTAGAAGGCAAGGAAAATAAGAACAGTCTAATAGAAGAACGAAACTGGTTAGGATGCCATGGAATGGTCAAATCCCCACCCAACAGGTATATTTCCATGGATTGAGATGAATAAATTCTAAATATTTTCAGACTTGATTTTGCCTCTTCTGAATAGCCAAATGCTAGGCAAAAACATAAAGTGGCTCAGCATAGATCACCTGTCTACTCTCTGAGTAGAAGAGAGCAGGATACCTGATTACAATTTCATCCAGCTTAAAAATATATTTAAATTGTACAAAACAAAATCTGGCTACTGTCAGGAAGGACAATGTATGTCAAGGAGAAAAGAGCTATCTTCTGTACTTGGTAACTTATGCAGGTCCCATAGAAAAGATGAAAAGGTACCTCTCTAAGAATTTTCCATTTATGCATTTATGTATGAGATTTGTCATATGAGTTTACACCTGTTTCCTCCAAAACCTCACTAAAATAATAGTTAAACGATTACAAAAGACATACATCTTTAAGAATCAAAAAAATTATCTGACCCACATTTAGATATCACTTAACTCCAGTGAGATTGGCTCTCATCACAAAGTCCCAAAGGAACAGATGCTAGTGTGGATGTGGAGAGAAAGGAACATTTATGAACTGTCGGTGGGACTGCAAACTAGTTCATCCTCTATGGAAAGTAGTATGGAGGTTCCACAAAGAACTTAATGTAGAAGTTTGATTCTGCAGTCCCACTAGTAGGGGGGTTATTTGTCCAAAGGAAAAAAAGACATTTTGTAAAAAAAGACACTTGCACTCAAATGTTTATGGCAGCACAATTCACAATCACTAAGACCTGGAAACAACCTGAGTGCCCATCAATAGATGAGTGGATTAATAAAAAGTGGTATATGTATACCATGGAATGAATACTATTTAGCCATAAAAAAGGTGGTGATCTAATATCTTCTGTAGCAATCTGGATGGAGTTAGAGACCATTCTCCTAAGTAAAGTATTGCAAGAATGGAAAACCAAACACCACAATACTAAACCGGAATTAGTCAATCAATACCTCTGTGTTCATATGGAAGTAAAATTCAATAAAATTCAAGCAGGTAGGAAAGGGAGAAGGAGATGAGTAAATTCCCACACAACAGGTACATTGTACATTTTCTGGGTGAAGGGCACACCTATAACTTTGACTTAAAACATGTAAAAGAAAACTATGTAACCAAATAATCTATGTGTACCCCCTTAATATTCTGAAATTTTAAAAATAAATTTAAAAAATCAGGGGTGGAGATGACAGCATCATAATATCGTTTTGCAAAACTGATATATGGGTAACCAGCTCAGCAGACCAAGGAGAACAGAAACCTTGTTTGGAAGTGCAGTACTCCTAATGCCCAGACTTATACTACAGAATTTTAGAAAGTCCTAGGAACTGAAAAAAATAGGGATTAGAAGGATGAATAACATAAAGCTGATTAAAAAGTCTGCACAGATCTGTAGTAGGTCCCTGCAGTCAATGAGCTCACACTACTCTTATTTTCACCAGAAAATACGAAAGGTTGAACCAGAGAACTCTGTCTTCAAGAATATATCAAGAATCCTATGCTGGAAAAAGGGACTTGAGTATGATTCCTTCCTTATCCCCCCTCCAGATACCATTCCCTATGAGATTCCCAGGGTGTTGGCAGCCAGGCTTACATGTGACAGGCTAGAGATTGGTAGATTTCTTTCTGGGTAGACAGACACATTAGTAAAAGAAATTCACAGATTCTGGTATTTAGATATCTTCTAATGGAAATAACTGAGGGTCCTTCCAGTTATTGAATTCTGCCAATCAAATACTCTTTGTCTGCTCATGCTATGCTTCTAAACAGTTTTTATTGACTCCTTCATGAACCAAGAACCAGCAACCCCTACCCGCCTCAGAGGGGCTAAACTACAACTTGAACTTTACCTTAGAGATCAAAACAATGTAGCCTAAATATTTGTGCCCTCACATTAATCAGAAACTTTAAAAAAAATCTCTAACATAAGAAAACAATATACACAAAATAGTAATCTCAGGGAAAAATAAAGATATTACAAAATATATATGATGCCTTTCCTAAGAAAAATTAGATCAGAGAATAAGATGTTTTAAAGAAAGTAATTGGACAGTAGAGATGAAAAGTTCAATGAAAATGTTGAGAAATATAAAAAATTTTCTATGAGCAAATACACACTTAAAAATATAGAATAGTAATCCAGGAGTCTCAATACCTGAAGCGAAGTTTTAAAAAGAAAAATAAACAAAGGAAATAGAGGGAACAATATAATCTAGCAGGGGTGTCCAACCTTTAGCCCATGGGCCACATGCTGATTTAACGAGGACTTTTTGGGGGGGAGCGGAGAGGGAGACAGAGTCTCAAGCTGTCACCCTGGGTAGAGTGCCGTGGCATCATAGGTCATAGCAACCTCCAACCCTTGGGCTCAAGCAATCCTCTTGTCTCAGTTTTTCTATTTTTAGTAGAGACAGGGTCTTGCTTTTTGCTCAGGACGGTCTTGAATTCGTGAGCTCAAGCAGTTCACTGGCCTTGGCCTCCCAGAGTGCTAGGATTACAGGCATATATGAGTACTTTTTCTACTTATCTGTAGTGTTGAATATCCATGAAAAGTACACATGGACTTTTTTTTGCTAATCAGCTTTCATTCGTTTTTATGTATTTAATGTATGGCCTAAGACAACTCTTATTGTTCTGATGTGAAGCAGAGAAAAAAATTAAAGATGGGACACTGCATTCCAAAACATAATAGGAGAACATTTCCTGGAACTGATGGCCATGATTTTTAAGATCGAGCAAACCACCAAGATTCTAATGATGCATTTAAAAATGACCCAGCACAAAGCACATTTATCATGGTATTTCAAGTTACTCCAGACAAAGAAAAGACATCAAATGTTTCCAGAGATGAAAAGAAAAAGTGGTTTTATGAAAAGGATTGAGAATCAGAATAACCTCACACTTCTCAAAAGGAACATAGGAAGTCAATAATAAAGACCTTTCAGAATCCTGTGAGATAATTATTGTCAATGCTGAACTGTATACCCATCCAGTTAATCCAGTGTGTGGACTGAGAAGAGATTTTCAGACACCAAAGTTCTCAACAACATGCCCTTGATTTTATCTCCCCACATGCCCTTGATTTTAGGAAGCTCCTTTGGGGATATTCTCTACCAATTAAGAAAGTAAAGGAGAAAAATAAATGCAGCATTCAAGAAGCAGGGATTGAATATGACACAAAGTAAAGGTGGTCCAAGGATAATGGTGAGACTGGTAGGCAATGAGAAAAAACTAAGTAGTCCCTGGTCAGGGAAGAGAATTAGAGATGCTTTTACCATGTTGGTAAAACTGGCAAATTGCCTGATATGTTTAAATGTACTCAGAAGTTTATACTACTAGCTCGGTGTTAGGAGTAAAGTAATGATAACTACATAGAAGCTAAGAAAACGAAAAAAAGGAGGTAATAATTTTCTCTAGAGGAAATAAAAAGTTTATAAGAAAGGAAACATAATAATTGGTGATAATAGTATAATCTCTGGTTCAGCCATGATTAATGCCAACATATTTATAATCATGTGCCTGGTTAATACTGTTCTACCTAAAATTATGATGTAGTTATTATATGGGAAAAGCAGATGTGTGTTTGTCTTATCTGTATTTTTACGTTGAGCAGCCAAACTCTCATTTGCCACAGTAAAAAGTTGAGAAAGAATACACATACGTTAAACTGAAAAATATCAACTTAGAGTAGATTGAGAATGTTCTTATAAGCAATGTCAGAAGATATAGATAAAATAGTCAAAACCAAGGAGAAGTTAGAAGTAAGTAAGCACGCCAGTAGGGGATTGATAATTTTTTCACTCTTACATAATAATTTTTTAATTTTGAAAAAAATTTAAAAGCCTACTGAAAAAAGAAGTCTATTTTCTTGCTAGAAGCTAGAGGATGAAATAGGCCATGCAGTAATATTTATTCATAAAGAGGATTACAAGAAAATTGAGAAAGAGAAGCCTTTTATCTGAAAAATGTGATCCCTTTCAAATTATCAGACCCAGAAAGGCATTTAAAATGAAGCACCTTTTGTGTTTACCTGGATGGAGTTGAAACACATTCTTCTTAGTAAGTATCTCAAGATTGGGAAAAAAGTATCCAAAGTACTCAATACTCATATGAAACCAACATGTAGACAACTATATGCCCACCTGAAAGAAAAAACACAAATATAGTCTAGCCAGGAGGAGGGGAGGGGAGGGAGACAGGAGAGCAACTGGTGGGAGGAGGCAGGACAATTGGCAAGATCTCACCTAATAAGCACTATATGAGGGTGTTCAGCATGCTCCCTGGGTGAAGGGCTCAGATACAACTTGGACTTTACCTTAGAATTGAAAACAATGTGACCTAAACATTTGTACCCTCATATTAATCTGAAACAAACAAACAAAAACATATCATGAGTATTCAGACACAGGAAATTATTAGAAATTAAGATCTTTAAAAAATGTGTGCTATCACAAACATCCTTTCATAACAATCATTTGAACTATTACACTATAGTTTTCCTCTGCAGTGATGGATGCTTTCATGGGAATGAATCTTAATATGAAAAAAATAAAATAAAATAATAAAATATCACAGTAGTCACATTTCATTCTCCCTTAAGCTAAATAATTACCTCTTGTATCCACTTGCTATGCTCCAGACTAACCAATGTCATACACTCTGTAGTTCAGCAATGTATAGCCAATCACTAACCAACATTATTCCTGTAAAACAATGGGAATTCCTAGTGAACAATTTTTTTTATTTTTTTGAGATAGAGCCTCAAGCTATTGCCCTGGGTAGAGTGCTGTGGCATCACAGCTCACAGCAACCTCCAACTCTTGGGCTCAAGCAATTCTCCTGCCTCTGCCCACCACTACAGGCACCCACCACAAAGCCTGGCTATATTTTGGTTCCAGCCATCATTGTTGTTTGGTGGGCCCTGGCTGGATTTGAACCTGCCAGCTCAGGTGTATGTGGCTGGCGCCTTAGCCGCTTGAGCCATAGGTGTCGAGCCTGGTGAACAACTTTTGTAATCATCTCCTGTCCTGATTTGTCTTGTTTTTCCTTAAAAAAATTTAAGTCTCTCTTTTTTTCTCTGAAGCACTCCCCAAAGCAACTTGGAATTTTGTCCCAGGCTGCAATCCTTACTCTTTGTGCTTGAATAAACTCTCTTTAGGGACCCAGCATGCATCTGCTGTGCCAGTATGTTATCTGGAATAAACTCTCTTTAAACTAGATTCTAACCTTTTTGGTTATTTGGGATTGACATCTGGTGACCAGGAAGGGACCCAAAGCAGACTTCCATCAACTTCTGAGGCTCTGCTGAAAGTCTGAGTATAGGTAACAGCAGAGCCTGTTTTTGTTCAACCAACCCTCACTCTTGGATTCAAATTTCTCTGACTTTGGTGAGATTTGGGATTTGTTCAAGCCACCTAATTGTGTGCTTATGGGGGCTAGAACTGAAGCTCTAATTTAAGGCTTTAAGGTAGGAAGAGTCTTGTTTGTTATGCTTCAGACATTCCACTCTTTGCAGCTTTGTGATTTTCACTTTCTTCTAACCTTAAGGTTTTGTTTATCTTACCCCTTAGAGTTTGTAAACTTTTCTGTTATTTAAAATTGGATCAAGGAAAAGACAGCTTCTATTTTAAAAGAGAAAGTGAATCCTAATGGCTTAAGCAAAAAAATGTAATTTTCAAGACTGGCCATATTCTGAAACTCAGTTCAAATGCTAGAAATAGCAACTGGATTTATGTTTAATATTTATAGTTCCTTTTCATGCAAATATTTATAAAACTGGTCACACATAAGTCACAATGACCCCAAATTATAATGGCTAACATGGGGTATCCTTGAAATACCTAAACAAGTTTTTCTGCATACTCAATTAGAAAAAAAAGAAAAAAACAGCACTAGAATAAAATAAAATTAATGGGAGGTCTATTTTCAATGTATTTAGAAACTTCTTTAAAGGGCTCTAATTAAGTCACATATTTATCCAAGCAAAATAAAAAATTGTCTACAACAATTTCTGAATGAAAAAAGACTGTCAAAATTGATTTTCAGTTATGATCCCTAAAGGGAGCATGTTTCTCTTCTTGGTTCCCTCAGCCTCCATCCATCTAGTAGGTAGAGACAATGAGAATTATACAATACCCACATCTCTCTCTTTCAAAATGGGGCATAACCATTCCATAACCCTCCCCCATGTGCACATTAATAAATTTGCATGTCGTCTTTCCTATTAATCTCCTTTTATGAGTTGATTTTTCAGCACAGTTTTAGAGAGTGAAGGGGAAGCTACCCCTTTGCCTCTGCAATTTCAGTACTGTGAGAAAGCTACCGAAGTCACTTTCCTGGAAGCTGCAGTGAACTGAAGTCAGGACCTGACAAGCTAGCAAAAGAGTTAAGAATTTCTTACCAGCTATAGTTCTGGTTTCGCTTTCTGTTGAATCAAGTCAAGGAAATGGTAAAAATCACTATTTTTCCTCTGCAAAATTGTGATTAATGAGAACAAAAAAATTGTTCTGGGTGTAGCAACTGTGGTGTAGTTGGGATATGATTATTAGATTGAGTTACTATTGGAATAAGTACATCATTGGAAATTCTAATCATCAGTGGTCAAAAGAGGGATCCTTTACATTAGAATATCTTCTAAATTTTAGAAAAATAATTTAGATATATCTCATTTCAAACATTTCTAGGGGAGATGAAATTCAAAGAAACACATCACAGCAGTAGAAATTCTCTTAACAAAATTAAAGAGCAAAAATTTGACGTTAAAGTTAAGTCTTTTCAATGTTCAGAATGCCTACTTTGGGTCCCCTGTGGGATTCACAGAAAAGGCTGCTCCATCTTGCAGTCTGGTAGTTTAAATTCCATGCTTTCATAGCAGCCAAGGCTTGAGTTTGATTCTTAGTCAGGAAAACAATCCCTTTGGTTGAATATTTGTGTGACTTTTGGCTTTTCAAGTACCCATTTGATACTGTTCTTTTCTCCTTCCACAGACAGCTTTAGATTTCCTATCTTTTTCCATTTATGGGGGAATATAGGGCCTTTGTGCTTTTGCAAGCAAATGGTCACCTGAGAAGCTGACACCATAAAGAATATGTGGCTCAAAGGAGTAGGGCGCCAGCCCCATATCCTGGAAGTGGTGGGTTCAAACCCAGCCCCGGCCAAAAACCACTTAAAAAAAAGAATATGGCCAGAGAGATGTGTGAACTTTCCTTTCTTTGAGCTGTCTTTGGGGTGGTTCTGGATATTGTGAGAACTGCTTTGCACTTCTTTGGAGGTACTTCATGCACCTGCATAAGGCTTACTGGTTTTGGTGAGTCATCAGAAAGGGCACATTTTGTAAAAAGAAAAAAAGAAAGGAAAAAAAGAAAAGAAAAAAAAGTAAAAAGTATCCAAAGACAAAGATATCAGCTATTTATCCTGGCTAAAGTATGATAATAAGAGATTTTCAAGGATTTTTAAAGAGAGCTATATGATCAAATATCAGCTTAATTAAAAACTGAGAGGACAACATGGCTGACTAGAGACATTGCTTACCACACCATCCCAGAGAGAATAAAAGGTTTAAAATAAGTAAGAGGAGAGATAGGACACAGCTCAAGCGTAGGTCAGAAGAAGAAGTAACAGAACCTGATGGGGACCTCATAAAGGGAAATTGCAAAGCAGAGAAGGAAGAAGAAAAAGGAAAAAAAGAAATTGGTGAGTATCAAACCCAGACAGGCTCAGAGCCCAGTGAAGGGGTTATTGGGAATCCCTTTCTCCTTCTCAGACTCCTTCAGTGATCAGTGGGTATCAAGTTACCTGGAAGCTTTTCTGCCTCTATCCCAATATGTCCAAGCACTACAGCAACCATAAAAACCACTGGGAGAGTTTACATGGTCCCAGAGCTTAGGCATTCCCTCTGAGGTTTCCCTTCAAGAAGAGTGACCAGAGAGGTCAAAAAGCCAGCTTTATTCCATTCAGATTTTTATCTTCACCCCTGCCTGCTGCAATTGGGAGAGCAGTTTGTGCCTAGAATTTGGTGAGTGGCCACCTCTCCCCAGCTGGTGCATCCTCCAGTCTGAGGCTTCCACAGAGAATGGGTCCCTTGTCTTTCCCCTTGAGGACATGCAGTAGACCTGGGGTGCCAGATACAGGTCTCCTTGCCCACCACCATATCCTAGAGACACACACCAGTGGGTGAGATACAGAGGCTAGATCTCAGGCTCCCAGGACTTAAACAGGTTGCTAGGGGACACAGTGGGGGAGCTGGACTTGAGAGGCAAAAGATGCCAAATGGGCAGAACTGATAGCAGATTGAAGTGGGATTCCAAGACTCAGCAATCTGGGGTGCCCCACATCCGCATCCCCCCTCCACATACACAGGAAAGCTGCAATTGGGTTAGGGAGGATTCTCTGGTGGGGAAGATCACAGCTCACAACACCGTAGCAACTGAGTGCAATGGCTTCAGATACCCATTTGCAACCAGACACCAGAGGGCAGGGGTATTACCAGAGGGTGGAACTAACTCCTGATAATCAGTAGGGTAATTGCAGCCTACTGCAAGCAGCCTTCCCAATTTGAAGAGCCTGCCTTGACCTTCCTCTCAGTGGCTTTACCTAGTGGCCTGGAATATAACCTTGGAGCCCTATCAAGGCTCAAAGTTGTGCTGTTGGACTGGGGTGGTCCGGTGGAGAGGAAGATCCCAGCCCATGGCACCACAGCAACTCAGTGCAACACATTCAGGTGCCCATTTGAAACAAGACACAGGAGGGGAGGAGTAATGGAAGAGGGATTCAGCTCACTCATGATATCCAGGTTGGGAATTAGGACCATTTCTTCAGGAGCAATCATCCTAGTTTTGAGAGCCTGCCTCAACCATCTGTCCCAACAGCTCTCCCTAGTGGCCAGGAAAATGACCTTTGAACCTTGTCAAGGCTTTTGCAAAGCTTTCCAGGCTCTCCCGAACTAAGCAGGCCCATCCTGGTTCCTCCACACACCTCTGCTGTGGTGGATAAAGAGCAACCCCCTGAGAAAAATAAAGCCCCTCCCCAAACCTAGGACATTCAAGGGCTCTCCCTGAGGGACTAGAGATTATTACAGACACAAAAGAATATGCCTATAGTTGACTTTTTCTGCAAACATCAACCGCTTATAGGGAGAACAACTCTATATCTCATTACAGTATCTACCAACTCAATTACCAGGGTGTGGCTGATTATCAGAAGCATTAATTACCATCTCAGATATTAATCTGGCAGTCCCAGTACAATTCAAACCACTGAGAAGAGGTGAAGTTAGTGGAATAAAGCAACCTGAGGGGACACTGCTTCTTAAGAGAGAAACCAAAGTCACAGGCAACTTGATCTGTGAGGTTGAGCTGCTCAGAATCTATGCAAAGACATTCCATTGTAGAATAGGTGCAGCAAAGATCTGTTGCCTATCAATCTTATGTTTCTGCAATGAATGCCATCCAATTGCTCTGGCATACAAAGCCAGGTCCACTCTGGACCCAACCTTTCATCAGTAGTCTTGCCATTATCCCCATAGGGCAGAGGAGGGAACAGATGTTCCTCCATGCCATGCCCCTGGGCTGATCATACAACCTCCCTAAAGTGGGAGCTGAACAGAGAAGGAGCCCCCACATGCCACAGGCACCACTTAGGAAGCCTCGGTGGATTCTAGGTATGGGAGAACAACCTTGGCTCACCAGCAACTCTGGTCTTCCTACGTGAAACCTGGGCCATTAAGAAAAAGCCCTAACTTCCTGACCGTGAATCAGAAGTCCCACACACTGGAGGAATAGGCCCCATATGGATGGCTCTGTTCCTGAAATTTCAGAGCCAATTCTGAAGCTCTTGTTGTACTCAAGTCCGAGGTACTGTGCCTATAGATCCAAGGTCCTATCCCTATAGCTGCAAGGTCCCTGCTGGAAGAATAAAACAAACCCAAATCTGGCAGAAAAAAATAAATACCAAAGATGAGAGAAGAATTGAATGAATTGAAAAACAAAAAGTAATACAATGGATCAATAAAACCAAAAGTTGGTTCTTTGGGAAAAAAAACAAAAATGACAGACCTCTTGCTATATTGACCAAGAACAGGAGAGAACAGCTCCACCCCTGACATTCTACAGTTGGGCCTGGAGTCCAATGCACCATTACCACTGGGCTGGCAGAACCTACCCAATGTCCAACACTTCACTTAGTATCTCCCAGTACTGAGCAGCCATTATTCTTGGAGTTGGTTTAAGAGAGTCCCCAGGAAAGGAGAACAGGTAGCCTATAATCCTTTTAACCCAGAGCTGAAATAAGAGAAGTCAGATGAGAAGAAACCATCAAAAGAACTGTGGCAACATAAAAAACCAAAATAGCTGAACATTCCCACCCTGACAACATGAACAATAAAATAAAATAGTTCAACACTCCCAACAGGAGTATAATGAAGCTAGGGCAATTGACTTCACCCACAAAGAAATTGTCAAAATACAGAAGTGGAATTCAGAATGAATGGCAAATAAGATGAACAGAATTAAAGAGAGAATTAAAAATCAACTAAAAGAAGCAAAAAGTAATTATTTCATGAAATCCATTAAAAAAATTAAAAAGTGACTAGAGAACTAGACAACATAAGAAAGAACACAATAGAACTGACAGAAACTAAAGAGTCATTTAGGAAATTTCAAAACACAGTGGAAAGTTTCAACAATAGGCTAAGCCAAGGAGAAAAAAGTTATCTCAGAGCTGTAAGACAAATATCTCAAGATAACCCAGTCATTCAAAGAGGCAGAGAAGAGTATAAAAAAGTCTGAGCAATTGCTGAGAGAGAGAGGACTATGTGCAGTGAATTAACATTGCAATTATAGTTAACCATGAGAGAGAAGAAAAAGCTAAAAGCATGGAAAATCTATCTGGGGAAATTATTGAGAAAAAATTCCCTAGCATTGCCAGAAATTCAGATATACACATACAAGATGGACATGAAACACTGGGAGAATTCATAACAAATAGGCCATCTCCAAGACACATAGTAATCAACCTGACCAAAGTTAAATTGAAGGAGAAAATTCTTCAAGATTCAAAATGAAACCATCAAGTAACCTACAAAGGAAAACTCATCAGGCCAACCACAGACATCTCAGTGGAATGCTTACAAGCAAGAAGGGATAGGGACCCCATTTTCAATCAATGTAAACACAAAAACCGACAGCCTAGAATTTTATATCCTGCAAAACTAAATTGCATAATCAATGGAGAAATGTAGTCTTTTCTAGATAAGCAAACATTGAGGGAATTTGCCATGATCAGGCTTGCCCTGCATGAACTACTCAGAACGTAAATTAGCACAACATATACCCATCAGTGTAAAATCACCTGAAACCCCCCAAACTCACAACTGTTACACAACAATAGAACAAGAGGTAAAACAAAGTAATAAGGGACTACCCAGCGGAATGAACAGATCCACATCCCACATATCAATGTTATCAATTAATTTTAACAAACTGAATGCTACTCTCAAAAGACACAAGCTAGCAGAAAGATTGAAAAAACACAACCAAAGTATCTTATGTCTCCAGGAAACACATCTAAACCACAAGGACACACACAGACTCAAAATGAAAGAATGGAAAAAGATAGTCCATGCAAATAGAAATCAAAAGAGAGCAGGTAAACTGACTTTAAACCAACAAAAGTAAAGACAGACAGAGAGGGTCACCATAACAGTAAAGGGAGCAATTCAACCAGAAGACATAACATTCCTAAATGTATGAACCCTACACAGGAGCTACCAGTTACATAAAGCAAATTTTAATAGAGCTAACCAAAGAAATAAATAGCACCATTGTAATTGCTAGGGACCTCACTGCCCCACTCTCAGAGCTCTACAAATCATCAAAGCAGAAAATAAAGAACTAGTAGCCTTAAGCCAAACTTTAAATCATAAGGACCTAGGAGACATTTGTAGAACATTTTATCCAAAAGTCACAGAATACACATTCTTCTCAGCAGGACATGGGCCATTCTTCAAGACTGATCATATTTTAGACCACAAAACAGGTCTCAACACAAACAAAAAAAAATCGAAATCATACTGTATCCCTCCTCAGACCACAGCAGAATAAAGCTAGAAATCAATCAAAAGAGAAACATTAAAACCTACACAAAATCATAGAAATTAAACAACCTATTGCAGAAGGATTACTGGGTTAAAAATAAAATTTAGACGAAAGTAAAAATAAATGATTTCAACTGAACAATAAAGGGTATATAAGCTATCAAAATCTATGGGACACAGTATAAGCATTCTTTAGAGAAAAGTCTTAAATGCTTACATCAAAAAAGACACATAGATCACAAATTAACAATCTAATGTAACACTTCAAGAAACTAAAAAAGGAAGAATAAAACAAACCCAGCTCTGGCAGAAAAAAATAAATACCAAAGGTGAGAGAGGAATTGAATGAATTGAAAAACAAAAAGGAATACAATGGATTAATAAAACCAAAAGTTGGTTCTTTGGAAAAATAACCAAAATTGACAGACCTCTTGCTAGATTGACTAAGAACAGGAGAGAAAAAATCCAAATAAGCTCAATCAAAAATCAAAAAGGTGATATTACAACTGCAACTTCAGAAATACCAAACAAAATCCACGAATACTACGTAAATCTCTACACACATAAATTTGAGAATGTAGAGGAAATGAACAAGTTTCTGGAAACTCACAGCCTTTCAAGACTCAACCTGGGAGAAATAGAACTCCTGAATAGATTAATAATGAACAGTGAGATCAAAATAGCAATAAAAACCTCCTTCTACCCCTCCCCAAAATGTTCTGAGACTGATGGATTTATAGCAAAATTCTATCAAATCTTCTGAGACTGATGGATTTATAGCAAAATTTATCAAATCTACAAAGAAGACCTAGTACCCATAATACAGAAATTATTCCATAATATTGAGGAGGGAACACTTCTTAATTCATTTTACAAAGCCAGTATCACCTTGATACTAAGCCCCGGAAAGGATACAACCAAAAACGAAAATTATAGATCAGTGTTCTCATGAATATAAATGCAAAAATCCTCAAGGAAATACTAGCAAACTGAATTTAATAGCACATCAAAAAATAATTCACTTATACCAAATGGGCTTAATCTCAGGGATACAAGTATGGTACAATATATGAAAATCAATACATGTGATTAAATAAATAAATAAATAAATGTGATTTATAAAAGACATATATGACAGATTCATAATCAGCATCATACTGAATGGGGAAAAGTTGAAAGAATTCTCCCTAAGAACTGGAACTTATTTGAATAAGTTCATGAAAAGTCTGTTTTTCTATGTAACAGGATACAATTGGTTATTTTACAAAGACTTTAACTGGAATGACATATTTTCAGGTATGAAAAGTCTGCCTTGACTTGGAGATGGGGGGTGGGAAGGGATCCCCCAGCAGAGCTCCAGACATGTGTGATCCAAAAGTTTTCTGTGTCCTGCATAGTCTTTATTGGGGTAATAATGTCTTCCATGAAAAATCAAAACCCCACACCTGTATGACATGTGAATAAAGGATAGCACCTACTGAGCCAAGAAATTTCAAACTGGAAAAGTTACTAAAGATTGGTTCTGGGGGGAGGCGGAGCATGATGGCCATTGAGACTGACGTGTAGCCCATCTCTCCCAAGTCATCAGGTGAGAGGGAGGGGGCTCTGGATCTTTTCCCATGTGGATTATTGGAGTGGATAGACAGCTATAGAAGCACAGCAGATTGGTGGGTTGCTGTATTTGAGGTGTAATTCAAAGCCACGGACTTTACTATAGAGTTTTTTCCCCTGCCTGGCCCACACTGGCCAGCAGCCAGCCCCTCCCTCATGGAGGACAGCAGTTCACAATTCACAAAATCTAATTCATGAAAATTTTGGTGAAGTGTGGATTCCTAAGCGGAGTTTGACGACCAGAAAGGGGTGCCCCTCAGAGCCACAAAAGGCTAGG
>CAUYRH010053799.1:0-15333 GCA_963574655.1 Perodicticus potto | reverse complement strand
ACACAGTATAGCATGCAGTCTCCGTTTTCTAGAGGCTTGTTACAGGGACTGGGCAAGAGCAGCATCTTATTCCATATAATTGGGACACGCTAGCCAGAACTGTTCTCAAATCTGGTCAATATTCATAATTTAAAACTTGGTAGAAGGAGGCTGACTTGATAAGTCGCCAGAACCAGTAGAGGAAATTTCCCATAATTTCAGAACTGCTCACTGGCTCTGGTCAGTGGACGGGCATTTCAAAACAACTTCAATATGATGATATAGCTATGATACAAACAAAGCTGTGCTGTCTTTGAGCCTGGGAAAAGTTTCAGGCACATGGAGATGTCTCTAAATCTTAAAGTAACCTAGAGGCCACTGCCCCCAAATACACTCTCGGGTTATCCTGGAAGAGCGACAATCCAGTGTGGGTGGTACAGTGGCCGTTAACAAAAGAAAAACTAGATGCTTTACAATTTTTAACTCAGGAACAGTTAGAATAAGAATATATTGAGCCCTCCACTAGGCCCTGGAACTCTCCCATCTTTGCTATAAAAAAGAAATGAGGCAAGAGGAGAATGCTCACCCATCTCCCCAAAGTCAATGGAACTATTATCCCATGGGTCTTTTCAAACTGACCTTCCTTTGCCCTCTATGATTCCTTCTAATTGGTATTTGTATATAACTGATTGAAAAGATTGCTTTTTCATTATATATTTACATCCTAAGGATCGACCCAATTTTGCCTTTTCTGTCTCTTCCTATAGTCAGCAGAGACCCTACCAATACTTTCAGTGGAAGTTTCTGCCACAAGGTATGCTGAATAGTCCCACATTATGCCAGCATTTTGTTGATCAACCATTGCGGCCTATTATAAAGACATATCCTACAGCCTATATCATTCATCACATGAATGACATTTTACTTGCACACCAAAATTTGGCCATTTTACGGGACATGTTTAAACAAGCCATATTTGCTTTAAAATCTTATGGCTTTCAAATTGCACCTCAAAAAATTGAAATTACATCCCCCCATAGTTATTTAGGATACAAATATTAATCCAAACCAAAATTCTCCCACAATGCATTAATTTTTGGATAAATTCCTTATCTACTTTGAATGACTTTCAAAAATTATTGGGTCATATTAATTGGTTACATCCTACTTTAGGAACACTAACTTATGATTTAACTAACCTCTATAAATATCTTCAGTAGAGCCCTGTTCACCCTTAAGTTTTTGAATTTCAACAATGATGGAAACACAGCTGCTGAGCGTCACTGGACATCTCTTACCCATCCGCCACCTTCCCAAGTGCAGCAACCTATTTTCTATAAGAAACCTGATATGTATGAATGGAAACCTGGTTATGTACCACATGGGGGTTGAGGGTTTGCTCATATCATTACAGAACAAGAAGAAAAGCAGTGGCTGCCTGCTTGCTGGATTAAACCTCCACGGGAGCAGGAGACCTCACCAACACCTTGATGAATTTGTCTTCAGTAATGCCTTCTATTTTTTAGGCCTGAAATTTCATGAAAACTTTCCATCCCGATTGTCATTTACTGTGAACCCTAGATCACCCTCCTTTCAGAAACCTCTAACTGCCTCCCATATCATCGTCCATCCTCAGCAGGAAGTAGTTAGGAGTGGTCAGCGCCCTTTTTCCCATCAGCAGTTAGAGTGTCTGAAAGGAAGGCTCAATATAGGCTTCCATAACTTAAGAAACCTCCTAATCTCTAGGCCTGGGTAAGCTGAGTCCACACGCTCTAAGCTCTAATAAGGTTCTGAACAAAGCAGTCGGCTTTGGTAATGGAAATTTGCAGTCATAACAAACTTCTTATATTAGCAAAGGTGAGAGAATCTCTATTGGATATCTATCTTTAATCCTTTCCTTACTGCTCCTTTAGATTGACACTTCCCCCCTGACATTCCAGCCTGCACTATGCCTATTGCTGGTCATTTAATGGGTGCAATAGATAAAGTGCAGAAGCAGGAAATTTGGGGTGTTAATACTTCCTATGGAGGCATCAAGAACCCTATATGATGATACAGCTATGATACAAACTTTTGATATTATGATACTTTTTTTGGCAGCCCAAAATAGTTAGGTGTTGAACTATGTAAAATTAATATCACCCTTAATTGTTTAGAAGAATGCAATGTAACACAAATCCGTTTTCTTTGGTGAAGGCCCTCACTGACTCCTCTGATGTTGTTTTGTTAATTTTTCTCTGCCTTTTTTTTTTCTTTCTTTTCTCCACCTAGCTAGGAGTGCTATTTGACAAGAAGGGCAAATGAAATAAACAAATACACGTTTTTCCTTCACCCTGTGCAAGAATGTCTTAATCAAAAAAGGGGGGATATATAGCAACCCATGTAACAGGATATGTAGCAACCATTGTAATAAGATACGTAGCAGCCTATGCAGCAAAACGTCACGGGGACAGCAGGTTTGCAGAGACAAAGTGGCGATTGACCAGGACAGCTGACTTGCAGAGACAAAGTGGCAGTTACTGGAGGTTAATGACCAGACTTTAGCAGTTGGAAATTGATCAGCTATGGAACTCCAGTGAAGGGGTGGGGCTCGGGTGAGGGGCATATGTTCTCAATAAATAGCAGCTGCGGAGGTTGCTTGGGGCCTTTTCCCCAACACATATGGGAAGGCCCACCTCCTGCAAGCTTCTCACTTACAATCCATTGTCCGGCCTGCTTCCTTGGTGATGGCACCAACATGTAACTTCTGTCCACCTGAAGTTCTGGTTGGTACCCTGAACTTAGCAACAGTGCCCATCCATGTGAGTCAGGCAGCCTGAGTGAGAAATAAATGTTACTGTGCTCAGATGCAGCAATTTGAACATTGATTATTACCTCAGCATAGCCTACACTAGGTGGTCACAAACTTTTTCTGTGAAGAGCCAGATAATAAATATTTTAGGCTTTGCAAGCCATAAAGTGTCTATTACAATTACTCACCTTTGCCACTATAATGTGAAAATAGCCATGGGGAGGTAGTAAAGATTTGACATGACTGTGTTCCAATAAACCTTCATTTTCAGAAACCATTGATGTTGGGGAATCAGGTTTTGTCTATGGAGTCTTAGTGGTTTAGCCTGTCCAGACTGACACAGTCTCATGAGGGATGATGGGAAATATACAGAGATGACCATCAAATCGCATATTTTGACTGATTGCCCTGATGTTTTATATCATAGAAATTAAACTGATCTTCCAAAAAGTTATGAGATTCTTTGTGATTTTCATTTTTCATGTAGTTTCTAAGTAGTATTTGTGTTTAAATTAAATAAATTATAAACATACTTCTACACCCTAGAATTGAAATATTCAAATATTTCTCATGGGCTAAATATCTTGACAAGGTTTGGGCAATATTGTTTTATGTTTCAATTATTCAATTATAGAAAAATGAGCTATTTCAAAATGTCAGTCTTTAAGTATGGTTAGATAGAGGTATAAAACCTATGTGTTTGAATAGAACCAGCAAAAGTAAGGTTCTCCATCAGACAGAAGGTTTTTCCTCTAAAACTAGTGGTTTTATATAAGAAAGGATATGGCTAGAAATGTCAAGAGCCAGGGTGTATGGCACACTTCCTGGGTGAAGGACCCAACTACATCCCAGACTTTGAACCTAACAAACGCATGTAATGTAACCTAATCTTATATACCCTTATACCAACCCAAAATAAATTTAACAAAATAAGTTCACTTCGTTTAATTAAACAGCATTCCACATAACTATACCCTGCAATGAAAAAAACCTTTTTTCCTCTACATGGAGATTTTTTACATATAATTTCCCAAAATTAAATTTAGAGATTAATTCAATGTTGGGATCTCTTCAGACCCAGGCTATGATAAGTATGAACATGTTAACACATATGAACACACCTGTACATATTCACACTTTCACAAACACAAGTATCTGTAGTAAAATGGTTAAAATGGAATATATTTGAGAAGGCATAATTTCTCTCTAAGGAAATTATATCCCCTAAGTGACTTCACTCAATAAATAACGTCTACATTCTTATTTCCTGTGACTTGTAATGATTTTTATCTTAGTAAAACATATTCACACCCTCATTTTTTTCTCAGAATAATTCATCAACATTTAAAATAAAGTGAAATTGTTATAATAAAATGAATGCTAGGTACTTGAGTGTTATTGTAATAAATAACTACATATTTCAATTAACATACTACGTTTTGGCTGTTAGCTATTGTATCTGTAAAGAAGTCATTAGGTTTCAGTCCACACAATTCAATTAATACATTTTTGACAAGCCAAATGGTATTAATTGATTTGGATTCCTTATATCTTCTTTCATGTAAAAACCTTTCAGCCTTGGGATTGGGAGCACAGTAGCTTCCTACACTTCGAAAAGTGTTGATGAATTGTCTGGCTACCAAGAATATACATTGAATAAAAGTCTTTGCTGTTCATATATGATAAAAAATAATTAGGTCAAATTATAGACTAAATCTGTAATTTTCATGCCAGTAGTTGTAAATAGAGATTAACAGATGGAACTTAAAACATTAACTTCCCTCCAAGTGTGTGTGTGCACGCGTGTGTGTAAATGTAAATAAGCATATAAAATGTGTGCTTGTTCTTATTTTCTAGATTTGCCCTGAAAGAAATATTTAGACTTTGCTATTAAACTCTTCAATACTGTGGATTTTAATGGAAATGTTGACTAGCCTTTCATGCACTGCTCTAAATAATTAAAGACTAAAAAATTCTTGGGTTGGTTTTTAACCATGTAGATACATTTGTTCTCATTAGCAGAACATTGAACGACATAGCCCAAATTAACAAAATGCAAAGAACTTCATGTCAGCAGTAACCCTGAAAAATGATAGGGACTTCTATCCCTGGCATTTGTGGCCCAGCCCATTTGGGTACTCTCTACATGCTGTGGTAGTTACATTTTACATCTGATTCTCTGGTTTAATCTTATGGTTTTCCTATTTAACTGGGGGGGGGATATTTACAAATAACCTCTGTGTTTGAGTGACTATTGTTTTATTTGAAACTTCCCCTTCCATGGACTTGATTTGTAATTAAAGTTATTCACATGTAGGTCTTGACATTTTATCACATCTTTTTATATTTTAGGAAACTCCTTTTATTTCTAAGGAGTGGAACAATCCTCATTGAATTAGATTTAGATATATATGTGTTCCTTATAAGAGCTATTAACTGGTTTAAAGGTAGCCTTCTAGATATCGAAGATAATATTATGAAAAACTATGAAATGTATCCATTTTTAATCTACATTTCAATTCATAAATATCTATTTTGCTGTAAAAATAAGAAAGTGAATCCCCCTATACTTCTTCTTACTTTTCCTTCTAATAGCTTCTGATTTTATTACTTGTAAAGTATATGTAATATGTTCATGCATTTCTTGTCTACGTGAAGGCTTATAAATTTCCTTCACTTCAATTACCAGAATTTCTATATTTCTGCTCTGGTTAATCATTACATGGATTCAACAAATGCCACTAGTTCAATATCTAAAGCTTCTCCTTGACTGTATTTTTTGTTTGAGTCATCCCTTGGTTGAACAATATTGTGGTCATATAGTTCTTTTCCAAAAACTTACATGGATTCTTTCTATTCCTTCCAAACTTGAAATCATTAGCTTCTTACCCTTTACGCCTGCGGTGAAACAAATGGAAAGTTCCTGAAGAGAACATTTTTCTTCTCTGAAAATGTATGTATGTTACTATGATGTCTTCTGGGATTGAAGACTACTGTGCAGTTTTGGTAGGTCTAAGTTTTTCCTATTAACCTATTTTATTTTGTTTTGTTTTATCTTTCCCATATAATTCTTTTTTATTATTAAAGTAGATTAACTTGCTTGGCTTCCTTTTCATCTGCAGAATCATGGATTCCTGCATTTCAGGAAAATTTCCTAAAGGAAAGTTTTCATTCTTATCTTTCCTATTTGTTCTGCTGTCTTCTTTACCAATTATAGTTTCCAGTTTATCTTCCATATCTAAATCATCTCTTTTATTATGTGTATATGTTTCTTCTTTTGTTTTATGTGATTTATTTTGCAGATACATGTGTGTGTGTGTGTGTGTATATATATATATATAATATATGTATATCGAGAGAGAGAGATTGATACTTTATTGTGTGACCTTTAACTTTGGCTCTTGTATCTCTAATTTGAGCTGTTAATTCCATGCAAACCATACCATAAGTTACATTGCCTATAATTTATTTAAAAACGTGGAATATTTTGTATGTCTCTTCTGTTTCATTGAATAGATCCTTTTATAATATACACATTTATTCTTTATGTGTCTTTTCTGCCTTTTTCCCTATATTCTTTCTTTTAAATTTTGTGGCTTTGTAGTGTATTTGGGTAGCACCCAATAAGGACCACTGTAGGTATTTCCACAGCAGATTCCAAGACAGGTCTCTTGGAAGGGCAGGGGGAGCAAATGGTTTGTCATAGTGATGCTATACAGAGAAGCTAATTAGAAGAAGCCACTCTCCCTCGTAGGACTGGAGAAGCCAATAGGAGATTGTAGTGTCACCCAGAGCCCATAAGTGTGCCCACCACTGAGGTTGCTAAGGCAGGACGTCTTCCACTGCTATGATGAGAGATCCCACTGCTGCTGCCAGTGCCATCATTGAAGTTGCCCACCATGGTATTTTTATAAACTTTTTTGTTACAGGAGGACCCAAGCACCTGCAAAACTATCACTTGCCAGAACAGAAATAAGAGAACAAAGTGATGGCTCCTTTCCTCTTGTCTTTTTACCTCCTGTCAGAATGTCCTATTTGGAAGATCTTCACTGGAACACTACTGGCAAGGGAGGCCAGGAAATGTAGTTTATGGGTTCCTTGCCCCTGAATTACAGGAGAGAGTATGGAATGGCAAAGTATAGCTGAGATCCAAACATTTAAAGCTGCCCTGTGCAGTACCAGTATGAAATTCCAGTGCTTTTTCCATCATGTTTAATGAGCATAGTGTGGGATGGGATGAAACATGAGAGTATGGACTGGTGCATATTGTATCTCTGATGCAAAAATTTAGGATTTTTCCTTTTGAATATTTTTGCACCAAAGATACTGATACTTTTTCTCTTATGTCTCCATTCTGATCTTTTTCCTCTGAAGAAGCTAGTGTGTCTCAATTAGAGCCACTTAAGTCACAAGTATTTTTTTTAATTGGAAATTAATCATAAATTCCTTTCTTGCCCTTCCTCATTTTTCTTCTGCAAAATGGTTGTCATTTTGGCAGGGAAAACTAGTGCTCACCAAATATTCACATACTTCCCAAAACTCCACTCTTCCTTGCAGAAAGGATAGAAGTCTAGTGGCCCTTTAAGGTTACTAATTGGGAACAGTTTTACATGTCACTTGCCCCAGAGAATGCATTTGATGGCAAAGATAAAAGAGGAAAAATAGTTGTCTGTGTTCTATCAAACTTTATAAAGGCACAAAAACTGTCATGATAGTTGTGGCTTTTCCACAACTAGTTAATTGCCTTAACTAGTCAGAGACAGTAGAAGTGACAGGATGGGTCAACATCACATCCAGCGCCATCATTCTTTCCACTCCCTGGGCTTCAACAGGATTTGATGAGAAAGGTTTTACTTCTCTCATTGGTCACATACATCCCTTGACTTCACTACTCAAATACACAGATGCTTACATAGACTTTGTCCCAACAATTATATTTTCGGAAAATATATTTCCTACTCTAGGTTTCAGAAAGAACACGTCAAAATCTAAGGATCGTGTTTCATTTACATTCAAATTAAAAAAGGGAATATTATGTAATTGTACACTCCAGGTTTTTTTTTTTTTTTTTTTTTTTTTTGGAATTTGAGTCACCACCTTGGACCACTGAAAATATCATCTTATCCATTTTTAACCTTTTTGTTATTTGTTTTTAGAAGAGATTTTTAGTGAGTGTAAAAGAAAATTATTCTCTCCGCATTTTAGAACTCTGTTCTGCCTTTCTGTAGTGAAATCATCACATGTAGTATAATGTGGAATGGAGCTTGGAGGTTGACACAAATGCCTTCCCTTGTCCTTTCCCCTTTTATCAGTCCCCTTCTGCCTAAAACCCACATCCAAATAAACTAAGCAAACATAATAAATGACATTCACCCAAAGCTTGTGATGAAATGATGCAGGAGAAAGGATTTGAACAGTTATTTGAGCAAATAAGTAGATGGAGAATACATACATTTTGAAAATTGAGTAAAGTATTTTTTTCATGTTTTTAATTTCTCTTTGATCTTAAGAGAGTTAAAATCTACACTAAAATCTACGTATGTTCTTTTGCTGACATGCGCTCACTGCTCAGAATCTAACACTTGTTCTCTTCATTTCTAGCTTCCAGTTGCTTTCTTGTATGAACACTCATTTTGGGGGGGGTAGTTTTTGACAAAGTATGCTACCAAAAACAGCACATATCCTCATTTTTTTTTATTCAGCAAAATTACTCCTAGCCATTGTCCTAGCACCCACTACTGGGACAACACCCATGCCACGAGTTTCCAAAATGCTCCCCTCCTCCTTGCCCAAGGTTTCCTTGTCACCACTTTGAAATTCATCCTGCTCCCACCAGAATTATTTCTATTTCTTATTTTGTATTACTACTATACTTCTGTTCCTGTTATCGAAGCCGTAGATGAATTTATCAAAAGCAGTTCTGGTGAGGTGATGGAGAAGAACACAAATCATGACGAATTGGAAAGCAGGTGAAAGCTGAGAAAACAGTGAACACAAGTAAAAATCATCCTTTTACGAAGATTGGCTGAAAGGGGGAAAAGAGGTATACCGCAGTAGGTATCAGATCCTGTGCAGTTGATTTGTGCCTACTATTGCTAAATTGAAAGACGAGCATGTTGAAAATGACAATTCCTCTGAGAAAGCAGGGGTGGAGTGGACATATAGAAAACAGAAGAATCAAAGGTATGACTTCTGAAATGATAGGAAGGGCCTGGATCTAAAACTCATGGGGAGGGACTATTGTTAGAAAGAAAAAGTAAAACCTCTTTGTTTTTCCCAGCCAGGAAGAGGAAGCAATGCAAATCTGAGCACATCTCTAAATGGACAGTGGTGAGTAGAGGCTCTTCTATAGCAGGTTGTGTTATCTGCTGAAAGTGACAGGTGAAAACAGTGCTTAGCATGTTCAGGAGGATGGAAAAGAGACAATAATGGCCACAAAGAGATCTGGGCAGATAGTTTACCAGAGAAATGTGGGGGAATAGCCAAGCAGTGTTAAAAATCTATTCAATTCCAAATTACTAGTCGAACTGAAGTGGCCTCTGCTCAGACCTTCTCCAGTAGTACTCAACTCTTCTCAGTGGTACTGGGACTGATGATCATGTAGTAGGGGAAAATGGTTTTATGAGGATGTATGAAATACAGAACAAAAATGAGTTTTACAATGACAAAATATTATTGAAATGACAGAGCACAAAATCTGAGCTGAATGATCAGAAAGTGAAAAAATGTTTCAGCAAAGTAGAGAGATTTATTATACAGTACCATCTCTGAAGAAGTGGAGATAACTAAGGTTGTAGAGAAATCCAACCCTGATTATCTTAATTAATTAATTAATCCTGATTATCTTAATTAACTAGAGGGCTGGATTGTTCATAAAGCATCAGATTGGAGATAAAACTTGAACCACCTTTGTAAGGTGCAGACTCTTCCTTTAACTACATGAAATTTTGCTTGACAGTTAAATTCACAACTTCACAGCAAAGTTTGCATTTCTTTTTGTAAGGAGAAGGCATTAAAGAATTATTTTTAAGAAGTACTAAAATGCATGTCCTCAAATGCACATTTCCTAAATGAAAGCATACAGATATTTGCTAAAGTAATTACTGCTTCAAGTTGGGTGGTCCCAAGCTTTTCATCTGAAAGTTCTAAACAGATCTGATTCTGTACATCAAATAACATTTGGTGTGGGTATATACTCACATATATGAACAACTAATTAACATTATATGTGAAGCCACAATAGTATGCATTCCTTTATAATGAAAGGCACAATTCACTGCTTTAAAAAAGAACAAAAATAAACAAACACAATAAAGACATTTATCCCCAAGTTTAACTTCTTTGTATAGTTTGAACAAAGTCCAAGATTACTTTTGTTTTGTTCCTAAATGCCCCTGGGCTTCTTGAATACAGTTAATAATAGTTTTTTTTTAAGTCATTATGTTCCTTTAATGGTAATGTATGATGCCAGAAAAGACCAAATGGGAATTTTTAATATGATAGTCATGAACAAATAATGAAAATATTTCAAATCGTTTGATGGTTTGATAAATTTACTTTTTAAAAATAACCAAGATCCATTCTCAGTTAAAGATATTAACTTGGTTGGGAAGAAAAGCTGAAATGGAATGATAAAAATGAGTCATCTCTAGGTAGGTTAAGGTACAATTTTATGTCTTAATTCTTGTCTATCAGATATTTCCTATTCAAATGGCTGCAAGGCGGCCCAATGGGTTTTGTCTTCTGTCAACAGAATATTTCACTCCATTAATTTATGAATTGACTTCCACCACCATGAAATTTTCAAAGATAGTAGTACATAAGGCAAGAGAACTAAATCTTGAATACACATAATAATATTTGCTGTCCTAAGCTAGTTTTTCTATAACCTGCTAACATCTGAGAGTAGTCTGCAAATGTGTAGATTATGCCTCTGTTTGATGAACTGGTCTCCATTTAATGACTTGTTTATTTAATGGAAGCCTATTGTTCTTCCTGGCAAATGTAACATATCAAAATAATATAATTTTTTTGTGCTGACCCTCTTTGGACATTAACCAGTTAGCAGTAATACATGCCACAGGGGAAAATAGATAGAATCACATACTCAGACCATTAGCACTAGAGAACCCTTTAGAGATTCTTGGGTTCACCCATTCATTTTGCATAAGAGGAAACTGAAACCTAGAAGAATGGCTTGCCAACATTTGTACAAATGCTTACAAACTGGACCAGGACCAGAGCTCTACTCTTGGAATCCACACCCAATAATCTTTTCTCCAGCTGACGAACATTGCAAGAAAGGGGAGATACCAATTTTGTAACATATTAGCTCCATGTAGTCTCAGAAAGATAAATAGCTTCTTCAACATAATCAAAAACAAAACTTGGTAATTAGCAGTAGCACCACAAAAAAGCTTGTTATTTTCACATTTGGATGACATCAGTGATGTCAAAAATAAGGAATATAAGTTTAAAAACTTATAATTCTAATTCATGTACAGCCATTTCTTTATTCTTTAGCTCCTAGACTACTCAAGAAATCATGACTACTGATATTTTAGACACAGTTGCAAGCAAAGTATAATGACTTAAATGACTTTAAACTATATCACATTTATAAACATGATAAACTTTCATGTTTTGGCTCAAACACTAGATAATATTATATGTGTGTGTGTGTGTGTGTGTGTGTGTGTGTGTATATATATATATATAATTTCATCAACTCCACTATACTCATAATATATTCAAATGGCATGAGAATGTGCTATGTCTTCTGTTAATAGAATAAATTGATGAGATTTTAACTTTATAATCTGTTGTTGTTTGTGTACGGGGGGGTGAACTTCTTAGAGAATAGTTGTCAAATATTTATGACTACAACCAGTAGGTCCTTCTTTCTTAATTTGGGGTACAAAATGAGGTCCCATTTCACATAATGTTGTAATTTTAAAAGAGCTAAGACACCATCCTCGATCCCTTTTGATTCTTTTTTACTGTTGTATGCCGTGATGCGTATGACAGTTGCCTTGAGGTGCTTACTGGTTCCTGGTCATTGACAGTAAGTAAAGAAAACACAGGAAATGACTTTACCCACCCCGACCCCATGAATTACCACTGTTGTTACTGTGACTGCCACATGGCGTTGCTATTGAAAACAGGAGATGCTGTAGCCCTGGCGTTCTTGCCTACTGCTGCCTTTGTCTGGGCAAACTATGCTGACATCGCTACAGCAAACTACTGCAGGCTCAGTTCTCTGCCGGCAGATTTACTTCACCTGAGCATGATTCAGCACCAAAACTGAATAGCCAGGTAAAGTCACTTCCAACTGACAAAAACAAAAAGCGAATGATCAGGTGACTGAGAAACACACCCTGCTCACACTCTGTAATAGTTTTTTTCTCGGTGAGCAGTTTTTCAGGATGCAGATAGCAGAGCCTCTCACCCCAGAGTTAAATATAACCTGGGTCCTCTGCATCAGCTTGGAGACCTAAACTGCTCATATTACAGCTTCTTCAGCTCATCTCAAGATATGTCCACAAGGTTAGCACAGAGGCAATAAGTAAAATCTTAATTTCTATCTCATAACATACCTGGAGGGAGCAATTTCTCCCAAATAAGATAGGCTTTAGGGTTCAACACAAGCCTGTAGTCCAGGGGCCTCCCTCACCTGCCTCCCCGCTTTTCAATGTATTCATTCCTTTTTCATCTCACTAGCCTACTCAAAGACATCCCCTTGCTTCTCCCTTCTCCCTCCCATATCATTTTCTCTTCTTTTCCCTCCTATTGGATTACTTGAAAACATTGTGCAAATGCAATATTTCCACTAAATGTTTTTCATCTCTTGACCCTACTTTCTTCTCCATTTGCATATGAATTTTTGTGGCAAAAAGAGTTATAGATTTGGGACATCCCCAGACAAAATCTTCTCTATGGTGGTTCCAAATCTATATTACTCTTGAATTATCAGTGGTTGCCATTTTTTAACAGTAATATTCCTTTTCTTTTTAAAAGAGAAACAAATTTTAAAAAAGAATGATAATCCAAACTATTTGGTTCTGTGCCATATAAACAGCAACAGCAACAAAATTGTAACCAATAATACTGATATATCCCATATGAAACTATGAAATATTTAAAAAATAGTTGAAGTTCACAAATATGCTTATGAGATTTATCTCTGATTTTTGTTTGGAAATAAATGGGCAGCAAAGAGATAGTAGATCTGCATTTCCCACTCTGCCATCAACCCCAACCTCTATTTTTTGTGTTCTTTGTTCAATATTGACAAATATGTATTAAGAACCTACTACGTACTTGATCTTATAATGTCACCTAGGGGCACAGAGATAGAAAGACATAGCCACAGCCCTGAAAGATCTTATAACCTAGATAAAAGTAGACATGCAAATAGTATGGATAACTAGCTAGGTACAAAGTGTTATAAAAGCCAGGAGCTGATAAGTTGGCATTGACCAGAAAAGGTAGTAGAGGAGGTCACAGTCCCAACACACAGGGCAACATTTGCAACTGTGAAGAAAAGCGTCCAGCTGAAGATAAAACATGTAATATGTTTACTATTTCTGGAGTGCGAAGCTTAAAGCATGAATAACCAGGTAAAGTTGGAAATAAAAGTAGGCACAACATTTTGACAGCCTTCTATTCTATGCCTGTTTGCATTTTATCCTATAGGTCAGTCATTCACAAATGTACAAAGCCCCTGGGGAGAAAATATAATTACATGGGAACCTTCTCCTAAATACACATGGTTACCATATGTGTTTTCATAAATGTCTGAAATGATTGATACAGTATCTCCTCTTTTACATCTGATTTAAAAAATCATTGCTATGAATTATGGACAGCCATTGAAGAATTTTGAGCAAGGAAATGAATGAAAATATTGAGATACTATTCAGATGTATAAGACCTCCTTGGACACAGGGTATTGCTCCTAGCCCAGTACCTGCTTTGTAACCATTTTACCACTGTAAGCAATTCCTAGAGTAGATTCAACTCTATAATGTATTAAACAGAAATGAAAGAATCTTGCAGAAAATTTCTTAGAGAAGTAGAGAAAATAATTTCAAGTATTAGAAATTAAAAAATTTTAAATTAGATATATATCCCTCTGTGCTACCATTTTCTCATTCTTCCTTTTTCTTTTCCCCTAGTTTTTTTATTCTCCTCTATAATGCCAATTAAATTATTATTTTTTTTTTTGTCCTCAACTTGTCTATCTCATTCAGGAGAACAAAAGTCCAGCAGTAATACCCATTTTCCCCGCAATCACTTCCCCATTGGGTCTCACCCCTCTATTCTAAGCAGTTTCTCAAATTATTCAACCCTCTTAAAATAATAGGTTCTCCATGGTGAGTAATTTTTCCATGTTTTTATATGCAGTAGAAGCATCAGAATAATTGTCCGTTCATTCATTTTAAAAACATGTCTGGAATTTGTACTGTATGCCGGTGTAGCTTAATTCATAGCTAATTATCTAGTTATATATCTTACCATCACTGTCTCTCAGAGTCATAAGGATGTCCTCTTAACAGTAAAAGACAATCAAAACTACACAATTAACAAGATTCTACAAACAATAGTCTTGGATCTTGGATATTTTTCTTTTTAAAATGAAAATGTTGTGACTTCAATTCTCTGATGATGCTTTTCTCCCTTCTATCTAGAGAAAGGAAATGAAATGCATACACTTTTTGACCTGTGATTCTGTCATCCAAACAACAGACTTCCTCCTTAATTACATAGGCTGACCAAGTCACTTTTTTAAAAAAGAATTTAACTTATTTCTCCATATAGGGAAATATATCAAATAAAGCAAGCAGGATCCATTTTCATAATTTTTCTAGTTATTTTGCTTTGCCAGAGAATGATAACTTTATGAGCAAAACATAGGCATCCATCTAGTTGTACCTTCTTCTCAACGAAGGATAGATGGTTAAAATTCTCCTCGTGCTCTGTTCCAAGATGTCGCACTGCCATTTTTTTGAAACTAATTTGGTGAGCCTCAGTGTAGGACATAGAGAGAAATTGCATTTACTCTGAACTGTTTCCTGGTGAAATTGTTTAGCCCTCCAACAATAAGAAATTACAAGAGGACATTGAATTACTCCCTGCTAGAATATATAGTTCCAGTAGAGAATGTTTTCCTAAGAGATGTATCAATCTGAGGAATTACTTGTGAATATTTTTTATTTGTCTTAGTCAAATATTTGAATAATGCACCAAAATTATCGTTAAGCAAAGGACACTTTTAAGCACTCTCTGCAGAAATGGAACACTTTTAACATAGCTTATTTTTTACCTGTAAACCACTTCCAGTTGAAAATAGTAGGTTTGACTACTATTTGTCAAAAATAGACTATCTAAAACTAAATCTTTTTTTTTAATAATTTTATTAAATCATAATTGTGTACATTGGTGCAATCATAGGGCAGAATGTGTTTCATATACAATCAGAAACATTTTGATCGTACTGTGAGAGATAGCCTTCATAGCATTTTCTTAATCACTATATAAAGACATTGATACTCTACATTTAA
>CAUYRH010053798.1:0-23910 GCA_963574655.1 Perodicticus potto | reverse complement strand
GTGGGTTCAAACCTGGCCCTGGCCAAACTGCAACAAAAAAATAGCCGGGCGTTGTGGCGGGTGCCTGTAGTTCCAGCTACTTGGGAGGCTGAGGCAGGAGAATCGCCTAAGCCCAGGAGTTGGAGGTTGCTGTGAGCTGTGACATAGCCCTACTGAGGGTGACATAGTGAAGCTCTGTCTCAAAAAAAGAAAAAAAGAAACATAAAATGGCAAATGATTAAATCTTATAGTCAAGGTGAAAGATGTTCAATCTTACGTGACATCTTTTTAAAAAAGTTTGTGACAGACATTTGCATATCGATGGGGCATGTGGGTCTTAAGTTTTGGAATAGGTCTTTTTGAAAACAGCTATATCCCTTTGTAATTTCCCACTCAAGGAAGATGAATGATAATCCCAAAATGTCAGCTGTGTTTTCAAGATTTTTTTTTTTAATGTTCTTCAATGTTTATAGCAGCACAGTTCATAATTGCAAAGATGTGGAAAGAACCCAAGCACCCTTCAACATGGGAGTGGATTAAGAAATTGCAATGTATATGTATAGTGGAATATTATTCAGCCACAAAAAGATGGAGATTTTGTATCTTTTGCAACAACTGGGTGGAATTGGAGACCATTCTCCTAAGTGAAGTATCATAAGAATGGGAAGACAAATATCACGTGTGCCCAGTACTAAATCAGAACTAGCAGACTAACACCTACATGCTCACAGGAGAGAAAAACTCAATGAAATTCAAGCAGGAAGGAGGAGGGGAGGGGAGAAGAGTTTGGGTAAATTCCCACCCAGTGGGTGCTTTGCAAGGGTGTATGGCACAATCCCTGGGTGTGAGACACACCTACAGATTGGACTTTAACCTTGCACGTGTGAACTGTGGAATCTGTTTGTATATCCACATTAACCTAAAACTTCAAAAAAAGATTGTTTATGTTTAAGTTATTTTTATTTTTTTATTATTATTTTTTGAGATAGAGTCTCACTTTGTCTCAGTGGCAACATAACTGACAGTGACCTCAAACTTTTGGGGCTGAGCAATTCTCTTGCCTCAGCCTCCCAAGTAGCTGGGACTACAGGCGCCCGCCACAACGCCCGGCTATATTTAGAGATGAGGTCTTGCTCTTGCTCAGGCTGGTCTCGAACTCCTGAGCTCAGGCAGTCTACCCACCTGGGCCTCCCACAGTGCTGGGATTATAGGCGTGAGTCACCGTGCCCAACCCAATGTTTAAGTTTTACGTATCCTTCCTAAAATGTTTACTATTTAGCGCAGAATTTTTCTCAGCAGTACTTTAGATTCATTTCTTGTCCTATTTTCTTTCGAATGTAGTGGCAAGGAGCTTATTTCTATCATAAGAACCTGCCAAGACATCTGGGAAGAATTTCATAATTAAAGAGTGTATTTTATTTCCTTCAGGAATCAACACCGCTTGAATCTGATCTGTCATGACGTTACTCTTGCACAAGGAGCACCCTTGTCCTGGTTTATGATTAATAGGAAATGAAGACACTGGAGCAGATTCATTTACCCCAGGATGATATCTCTGGATAACTTTCCCTCTGAGTGCTTTTCCCTGAAATATGCCAGAAAAGTATTAATTGTTCTGGTTTTTGAAAATAACGGCTTTATTAAGGTATATTACGTAATTCACCCCACAGTGTACCTACCATTCAGTGGTTTTTAGCAGCTTGCAATGTTGTGTAACTGTCACGACAGTCAATTGTAGCACATTTTCACCTCCTTTAGAGTGAAAATCCTGTTGCTTCCCAATGACCATTGTACTTTCTGTGTATAAATTCACATATTCTGGACGTTTCATATAAATGGAATCACACAGGGTGTGGCCTTTTGTGCCAGGCTTCTTGCATTTAGTGCAGTGTTTGCAAGATTTGTCCTTGTTGTGGTACATGTCCGTATTTTATTTTATTTTTTTGAGACAGTCTCGCTCTGTGCCTTGGGTAGAGTGATAACGGTGTCCTAGCTCACAGCGACCTCAGTCTTTTGGGCTCGAGCAGTCCCTTTGTCTCATCCTCCCCAGTAGCTGGGACTCCTGGCATCTGACACCCCACGTAACACCTGGCTAGTTTTTCTGTTTTTAGTAGACGTGGAGTCTCATTTCTGCTCAGGCTGGTCCTAAACTCTGAGCTCAGGTAATCCATCTGCCGGCCTCCCACAGTGCTAGGATTATAGGCGTGAGCCACCTCGCCAGGCTAGTACTTTATTTCTATTTTTTTTTTAGGTGCAGAGTTTCACCTTGTTGCCCTCAGCAGAGTACTGTGGCGTCACACAGCTCACAGCAACCTCCAGCTCTTGGGCTTAGGCGATTCTCTTGCCTTAGCCTCCCAAGTAGCTGGAACTACAGGCACCAGCCACAACACCTGGCTATTTTTTGTTTGCAGTTTGGCCATGGCTGGGTTCAAACACGCCGCCCTCGGTATATGTGGCTGGCACCCTACTCTACTGAGCCACAAGCGCTGCCCACTTTCTTTCTTTTTTTCTTTCTTAGATACAGAGTCTCACTTTGTCACCCTCGGTAGAGTAACATGGTGTCACAGCTCACAGCAACCTCTAGCTCTTGGGCTCAGGCGATTCTTTTGCCTCAGCCCACTACAGGCGCCCACCACAACGCCCAGCTATTTTTTTGTTGCAGTTTGGCTGCGGCCAGGTTTGAACCCACCACCCTTGGTATATGGAGTCTGTGCCCTACTCACTGAACCACAGGTGCCGCCCCCACTTTCTTTCTTTCTTTTTTTTTTTTTTTTTTTTTTTTGGGGTTTTTGGCCGGGGCTGGGTTTGAACCCACCACCCCCAGCATATGGGGCTGGCACTCTACTCCTTTGAGCCACAGGCGCGGCCCCACTTTATTTCTTTTTATTTGCTGAATGATATTTCACTGTATGCGTGTACCCCACACTTTATTTATCACACATCAGTTGATGGACATTTGGGTTGTTTGTACTTTGGGGCTATTATGAATAATAATAATGCTGTGAACATTAGTGTACAACTTTTGGGGTGGACATGTTTTCATCTTTCTTAGGTATTTATCTAGGAGCGGAATTGCTGGGTTATATTTTAACTCTTTGTTTAACCTCTTGAGGAACTACCAGACTGTTCCAAAGTAGCTGCACCGTTTTATGTTCCAACCACGACATAGGAGAGTTCTGATTTGTCCATATCCTTGACGACGCTTGTGTAAAGTGGTTTTGATTTGCATTTTCCTCTGGCTTCCCTAATGGCGATCCCTTATGTTTTTAGTGAACAAAATGGTGTTGTTCTTACACCAAGGTAAAGCTAAAAATGAAAAATGACTTCAGAAACGATTGTCTGTAGATAGACACCATGGTGGATTTAAGTGAGCATTAGGCATCTTTACCAATTAAAGCACATACTGTTCTGGTTTCTGAATAATGATCCTTATAGTCCTGACTTAATATTTAGATAAGAAGTACTACTTCTAGATTGGGGAGTTGCTTAAATAATAAAATGTTTCTGGTGCGGAGGAGTGACCATGGGAAGTTTTCTGTGGGCTAAATAGATTTGTTACCAAATATACAGAAGTCACTAGTCAGTAGCATTTTGCCACCTTGACTTTCCTTCTCTTATTTTCATCCTTTTTTGTTGTTGCTGAATTCTCTTAAGAGTAAGTTTTAGACATCAAACACTTTACTACTGGATAATTCCGCACTGTCTCCCAAGAATAAATTTCTGCATTCTAATGTTTAAGGATGCTGTCATTATTATAACTGATATTATAATAATAATATAACTATTACTATAGTTATATTATTATTATATTACTATTATATAACTATTATTATTATAATAATGCTGTAATTATTATATCATCTAGGTGGGGCACGGTGGCTCACACCTGTAATCCTAGCCCTCTTGGAGGCCAAGTGGGGAGGATCCCTTGAGTTCAGGAGTTTGAGACTAGCTGAGGGAGAGTGAGACCCCTTCTTTGCTAAGAATAGAAAAAAATGAGCCGGGAATTATGGCAGAAGCCTGTAGTCTCAGCTACTTGGGAGGCTGAGGTAGGAGAATCGCTTGAAACCGGGAGTTTGAGGTTGCTGTGAGGTAGGCTGAGGCTCTGTCTTTAAAAAAAAAAAAAGTCATCTAATAAAGAGTCCATATTCAAATTTTCCCATTTATCCTTAAATATATTTTATATCTACTTAAAAGAATGAATCCAGGATGTAATCAAAGTTGCTACATTGCCTTTGGTGGTTTCTTTTTCAGTCTCTTAAACTAGAATGCTTCCCCAGCCTTCTGGCTTTTCATGGGATTTATTTTTACAAAGAAAAGGTGCTTTGAAGGGTGGGCTAGGCCCTGGCGTGGGTTCGTAGCTTCCCACAGGGAGTACTTCAGAGGTGACTGTGGTGATACTCAGCAGTGAGGTAGGTAGCACTTTTTCCAGGATGAGTTCTAGAACTTAATTGTCCAAAGTTATACGATGATAGCTTTGATGGCCGTTCCAGAAAAAGAGCTCCAAAGTTGCTTTGAAGGGTGGACTGGGTGCTGGCATGGGTGCACAGCTTCCCGAGGGGAGCACCTTGAAGGTGACTCCAGTAATATTCCTCAGTGAGGTATGTAGCACTTATCTTGTGAACTTAATTGGACAACCTCGTAAGGCACCATGTGAAGATGGATGCAGAGATTGGAGTTATATTGTCACAAGCCAAGGAATACACAGTGTCACCAGACGCAGGAAGAGGCAGAGATGAATTCTCTAGAGCTGTCTGAGGGTGCATGACCCTGAGACATAGCTTTCAGGACCATGAGAGAATAAACTGTTGTTTTAAACCACTAGTATGTGGTACTTTGTGACAGCAGCCCTGGAAAACTAATGCAGCAGACCCCTGTGTATCCTAACACCTTTTTAGGGGGTCTGCCAGGTTAGAGCTATTTTCATGGTAATATTAGGGCATTTGCCTATTTCACCGGGTTGACATTTTGTACCAATGATACAAAAGCAATCCCTGGTGGACTCTACCTAGGGTGACAAAGTGAGACTCTGTCTCAAAAAAAAAAAAAAGATTTCTGAATCAGTGCTCACAAACATGTTGGACTGTAATGTGGTCAAGTGGGGAAGCTGTGTTATCCTAACCACCCTTTTTGTGTCTCAGGAAGGGTACCTAAATGGGCTTTCCCTCAGCTCTTTGCTAGCTGTATCTGGAAAACACATTTGAAAGGCCAGAGGTTTTGCCTTCTAGAGAAGCTTCAGCTGGAGGCATCCCTTGTGTTTAAAGGTGGAGGTTTCCAAAGTTACTTGCTTTCAGTGTGTTGGTCATCAGAGTAACAGATGCTTTAAGAAAGTTCACTTCATATGTAGAAAAGAGATAAGCCCTGTTGAATGAAGTTTTGAAAAACCAATCTATCCTCCAAGAAACTGGTAAACAAAAGACCATGACTGAGACCTTCCCTTAATCAGAAACTCCATTATAGGAGACAGCACGTATCTAGTTCACATGTTCTTCTAGAAGAGATTTGGATGAGTCATTAACAATCTTTTTCTATCAGAATACTTAGAGACATTTTATATTGATTTAGGAATGTAAATGTTACAAATGAAAAATCTTATGGGAAGGCACTATCCTTGGAAGGAGTAAGGCTTTATGGGATTATTTCCCTGCCATCTGCTGTCAACAGGACCCCTGCATATCATTTTCTTTCCATCAGATGTGTGACTTACTTGCCAAGTTGTACATCTGTATTTTCCACTCCAGTGTGGGACTGCAGAAGGGCTGTTTTTACTCTTGCTGAATGTTTTTATGCTGATTAAATCAATAGAATACCTCTTAGCCCTGGAAAATCGTTCTTAACATCTAGACATATAGACTGGTTTTGTTTAATTGTTCAGTGTTTATCTTTGCAGGAAGAAAATAGCTGGTAAATAAAAGTTAGATTGAGCATAATTAGGAATCCATGACACCACTAACCATTTGTTTGCATCTGTCTAGTAATTGTTGGTTGATACATTGGCCGGGCTAAAATTTTGTGTGTACACTTAGTTTTGGTATAGCATTGAGTCTAAAGTGACCTTGAAGTACAGTTTTCAGTATAGAACAACTCATCTTGCTTTAAAAAGAAAAATCTTTCCATGTTGCAGAGCACCTTTTTCAAAATTTTTGAATAAAATTTAAATGTAGGAGAGCTAAAACCATGTGAAAGTTAATTTAAATTGCACAGTGTCCTGGTGTTTTTAATCACTGTTGTAAGTGCTTGTTAATAGAGCTAAGGATTAGTTGAAAATGTAGATTTCTTTCTCCAAGAATTTGCTTCCTGTTTGAAAGTGATTAAGATGCTTTCATAGGTGCCAATGCCTTCGATTGTGTGCTTGTATTTTTTGTTTAGGGATTTAGCGGAACAGAGGTGGGAGGCTAATTAACATTGCTTAGTCAGCAGGTCAGGCCCTTGAGGGGCTGCGGTTTGCCTGAGCTCGGACCATGTGTCACTGCAGCGCAGTCTCCTGGTGGACAGAGCTTCCTCCAGCCTGGCACAAAGAAGCCAGAGCAGCTGGGAGTGGCTCAAAGAGCACAGTACTATCTCGGGAAGATCCAAGATTTGAACAAACTTTATTTATACGTATGTTATTTGTTCATCTTTTTTCCCCTAGGAAGTCACTGTGTTTTATCATAATCATGCTTTTATGAAAGATTGAGATACCCGTTGATGCCCTTGACCCTTTTTATTGATTTATCTATTTTAGTAAGAATACAAGGGAATTGTCCTTTACAAGACTACTCTTTAGGCATGGTATAGAAGGATTGAATTTTTCTTGGCAATTCGAGGTAGAATTCTTGATGTGTACATTTCCAGGGGTGCGTAATCAATTGAAGCCTTTAGATCAAATCTTGCTCTTGGTCATTCAATTAACAAGAAAACAAACACACCTAAAAACAAATACAGCAACCCTGACAATCTGGAAGGTATAGAAGAAAAAGAATCCATCCTTTCCTCGGGGTAATTACTTCTGCAGCTGTTTAAAGGTGGGTTCTCCTCCCTGGGGCTCCAGATTTCCTTTGTAGCAGATGGAGTCCTGAGCAAGTGTGTGCAAAAGGTTACTAATTGAGGGGGCTGCAAGAAACGTTTGTCTTGTTACGAATATTGCATAGACTGGGATGCTTCAGTAAGCAATCTGTGTGTTCCCGATTTAAAAGAGAGGCTGGATTTTATATTTTGGGGGGAAGTGAAGTACTCCTAGGATAACGACACCTGGATAAAATTTGGGTTTCTGGATCTGCTCCTCCTTAAGGAGAGTTTTTAAAAATGCAAAATGGATGGAGAGGGAACTCATGACATACTGTTTCTAAACATCTAGATATTTCTTATGAGATAAATTTGTAGAACTAAAATAATTTGAAACTATGCATGGTAAGCTCCTTTACTTCCAAATTTGATGCTTGGTAAAAGGATAAGACAGTAAATATTTTTTGAATGAGTTAACTATTTGATCTTTATTAAAAGTAAACAATACCTTTAACAAAAGGAGCAGGTTTAAACTTGAAAGTATATGGTTGCCTCCTATTTAACCATTTCTTTGGCATACTATATTATGTTTTAACAGGGCTATAAATCCCATTATTTAAATTTAGCTCCCCCTCTGTTACTGAACAAATAACATTTAATTTAAATGCTAATAAAAGTTAGAGCAAATTTTAAGTATGTGTAGATTTTTGTAAGGATTTGTTACTCAATTGTATCAGTTCATCTGATGCTGTTTTTCCTAATAATAAATAAAGCATTAATCACTGAAATATTACATATGTGTATAAGGCATATTAAGCCTGCTCTTTCCAGACCAGGAAATAGCTAATAGGTGTGTGTGTTCATTGTTTTCTAGGAAGGAAGAAACTTTTTTCTTAGCACTGTAAAAGGGAAAGAATAGAATTTGTCTTCTCTTTCATATTTTATGTAAACTCCGCAATGATTAATTTGTACATGAAGAATCTTTGGATAGACTTAAAAATGAAGGAAGACCCAAGTGTAGCTTATCACTGTCAAAGAAGAATCAGAGTGTCCTAAGTTCCGCTGGAGTCTTGTTTCTAGAAAAGTCCTTTCTTTGATCACAGTGGTATCGGAGATCACTTTCCCTTTGCAATGGTCTTGTTGGTGCTGCAGTTAATAAAAGATGGTGTCTGGTTCACAACAGCCTGGAACAGTGAGTTTCAAGGGTTCTTTCTCAACACTCACCTCATTCTTATTAATTAAAATTCCTTGAGTAAATTTTTCAGTGTATGTGAAATTGAGAACAAACCTTGAGTGTTAACTCTTAGGAGGATACTCATTCTTGCTCTGTATTTTAAAAGATTGTATTCTCTGATCTTATCAAAGTGCTATTTTTATTTTTGTTGTTAAAAAGTAGAGTTGTCCAGAGTATTTTTTGGTATGTTCTCTGTTCCTGATAAGGTCTGTGACCTGGGGCGAGTAACATTCTTCCAGGACTTGGTTCTCATCAGTATAACGGAGAGACTGTTCCAGGTGATCTTGAGGAAGAACTCTTTAAACTCTTTTTTTTTTTTCAAGAGGTGGGGGTGGGTTAATTTAAGAGTGGTTCCCAGCATTGTGGGAGGCCAGGGCAGGAGGGTCACTTGAGCTTGGAGTTAAGGTTGCTCTGAACTATGATGGAGCCACTGCACTGCAGCCTGGGCAATAGAGTGGGAGCCTCTCTTTAGAAAAAGCAAAATATTTATAAGTGTAACTTTATATTATAAAATGCAAATTACATATATATTACACATGTTAACCAGATATTTCTGTGGGCCTAATTCCTAGGTGGAAAGGAATGCCCTACCCTCCCACTCTTTTCTTTTTCTTTTTTTTACAGACAGAGTCTCACTCTGTCGCCCTTGGTAGAGTGCTGTGGCATCACACAGCTCATAGCAACCTCCAACTCCCGGGCTTAGGCGATTCTCTTGCCTCAGCCTCCCGAGTAGCTGGGACCACAGGTGCCCACCACAGCACCCGGCCATTTTTTGTTGCAGTTTGGCCGAGGCCAGGCTTCAACCCACCACCCTCGGTATATGGGGCCGGCGCCCTACCCACTGAGCCACAGGAGCCACCCCCCACTCTTTTCTATATGATAAATTTCTGACAGATTTATTTGTTAACCAAAGAATGATTTAAGTTTCAAAATATGCTGAACGCATTCAGCTTCCAAAAGCTTTCGGCACACACTGTACATAAAATGGGAAATGCTTCAGGATTTGGGTGTCATCCTTGCATAGGGGCCATGCTAATCATCCCTGTCATCATTCCAATTTTAGTATATGTGCTGCCAAAGCCAACGCCTTTTTTTTTTTAAGTATAACATTAGATACTTTAAAAAATATTCAGAACCCCCGACCCCATTTTGGTAATCCTATTTCATAAACATGAATTTTTACATGAATTAGTTTGAAGCATTCTTACTTAGGTTTCACGTGTGGAATGACCATTCCTTGTGTTTCCATGTAATTTAAATAGTGTATTATAGTTAACATAGCCATTCTCTCTCTCTCTCTCTCTTTTTTTTTTTTTAAAGAGATGGAATCTCTTTATGTTGCTCAGACTGGATGCAGTGGGGCAATCATAGCTCACTGCCGCCTCGAACTTCTGGGCTCAAGGGATCCTCCTGCTTAAGCAGCTTGAGTAGCTGGGACTACAGGCATATGCAAGCGCATCTGTCTAATTTAAAAACTTTTTGTGTAGACCAAGGCCTTGCTGTGTTGCCCAGGCTGGTCTCAAACTCCTGGCCTCAAGTTATCCTCCTTCCACAGTGCTGGGATTACAGGTGTGAGCCCCGGAGCCAGGCACCTTTCCTTTCACTTGTCTCCATTCTTCAGGAATCGAGTTTGTTTCTGTGCCTTCCTCCTGTTACAAACATTCCGGCTTCCTGGCAGAGTAAAAGACCATGGCTTAGTTCGTAAGCCATGGATTTGAATCCCCAGCTCTGCCGCTTATCTTAAATAAGCAGCTTAATTTATGAGCCTCTGGCTACAAACTGGATAGAAGGTTGTTTGTTAAATGACATGTTCTTACAAATTCTGCTAATTTTGATGCTACTGGCAACGAAGGAGTATTCATGTCACCACAGTATCACTAATTCTTTCTTTTTTTTTTTTGAGGCAGAGCCTCAAGCTGTCACCCTGGATAGAGTGCTGTGGCATCACAGCTCACATCAACCTTCAATTCCTTGGCTGGCGAGTCTCCTGCCTCTGCCTCCCAAGTAGCTGGGACTACAGGCGCCTGCCACAACGCCCGGCCATTTTTTGGTTGCAGGGGTCATTGTTGTTTGGCGGGCCCAGGCTGGATTCGAACCCACCAGCTCAGGTGTACGTGGCTGGCGCCTTAGCCCGTTGAGCCGCAGGCGCTGAGCCAGTATCACTGATTCTGATGTTTACTCTGACAGGTAAAAGATGTTGTAAGTTTGCTTTAGTTTTTGTATTCTTTAATTTATTGGAACAGATAAACAGGATTCCATTATCAATTCACTAATTTCATGTTATGTTATGGACAGTATTTGTTAGCAGCTTTGTCTATTGGGTCTGATTATATGTTTCAAAATCCGTGATTTGCACTCTTCACATTTGCCAGCAGTCCTTTTATTAGCAATTTTTTCCCCAAAACTCTTCAGTAAGTTGGACAGTGGAAAACATCCTCCCTTATAAGTTCCCTACACACAGGGATTAGATTTTTAGGCAAAACCCCCAATCCTAATTCAATCCATTGTATCTTGATGATACTATTAGAACTTTTTTGTTTTTAGTTGGACTCTCTCTGTCGCCCTGGGTAGAGTGCCATGGCATCATAGATCATAGCAACCTCAAGCTCCTGGGCTCCAGCGATCCTCCTGCCTCAGCTTCTCAAGTAGCTGGGACTACAGGCACCTGTCAACGTGTGTCTTGTTCTTTGTGATGCTAACGGCTCACGCTGAGTGTTTACGGTGCTGTGCCCTGCACTTTGTACATGTAAGCGTGTGAGCCCCCATTGTCCCAGGGAGGAGACAGGCACAAGGACGTGAAGGAGCCATGCAAGCAGGGTCTCTGTTCTAGTGGGCGTTGGGGCTCAGAGACCGTCTGAGACTGGGAGAGACAGATGGAATTCAGTCTGAAGACAGAAAGCCCAGGCTTGAAAGCCATGAACAAAGTTTTTTTTCCTTGGAACTTGGAAGCTGTCACTGACATAACTGACCTCAGATTTGAGAGTCATTCTTTTTCTGTTGGCAAGTCCTGCTGGCCTTATCTCCAAAACATCTTTCAAGCTGACCCTTTGTGTCCCCAGGGCCTGCTCCCGGTTCCACCTCTGTCCTGCATTGAGGCCTTGGCCGTCCCTTCACTCTGCAGCCAGGGGGGTGATTGGGGGAGTTACTGGAGCTGTTTGTTGACGGTCAGCTCACGCCCGGTAACTCGGTCGAGTCTGTTTTTTTTTTTTAATTAAATCATAGCTGTGTACATTAATGCAACCATGGCGTACAATGTGCCAGTTTCATATACAATCTGAACTCAGTCGCGTCTTAAGTGTGTAGCTTGGTGAATTCTTAGGAAGCGAACAAGTGCCTGCAAACTCTCCCCAGACAGGTTGTGAAGGTGACCTGTGCCCCAGAGGCCTTCCTGTGCCTTCTTCTAATTATTGCCCCCCCAAGGGTCACTACTGCTCTGATTTTTGCCAGCACAGATCAGCTTTGGACATCATTCAACTCAGTCGTTTGTACGTCGGTGTGCCCTTACCAACCTCTGCCTTCACCCCAGTACCGTTCTCTGTCAGCGCCTGGCCTGAGATAAGAAAGAACACAGTCCACATCTTCTTTCTCCCCTTCCTGCCCTGGGGATGTTTTGCCTTTTTGTCCTAGACGTGTTGGCACATCTAAGACTTATCGTACCCCATAGATGCTGACATAGGAACTCATCACGGAGGTTGATCAAGTGTTGAATCGTGGTTGGGGACCTGAGGTGGGATTGGAGACTTGTGAAAAATGATGAATCAAGGCTTTGGACAGTGAACTTGAGGAGGTCGGTAAAGACAAAGAAACAAGAGATGCAGTGTGAGTGTGTAGTGGTCTGGGCTGCAAGATTTGGGAACTTTATTTTTTAAGACCAGTTAATATGAAAAACAGAGCGGGGAGTGTATTGAGACCACATAAGACTAATGTTCCATCATAAAAACTTACATATCAGAGCAAATATATTGTCCCCTCACTCCCTGGAGGCAATAATTGGAAACCATTTTATAGGACATTTTCTAACCTAATAGATATGAATCAGAACTATTTGCCCTTTATCATATGAATGAATACCAAATAATAATGGTCTGTCTTGGCAATGATTCACATTCTTGAGTTTGCCTTGGGACTGTTTTTTATCCTTGCTGGGAGGTACACACCAGAGAACTGCATTTCAATTTTTTTTTTTTTTAATGCAGTTTTTTTTTTTTTTGGCCAGGGCTGGGTTTGAACCCACCACCTCCGGCATATGGGGCTGGCGCCCTACTCCTTTGAGCCAAAGGCACCGTCCCTGCATTTCAGTTTTTTCATGTGTCTTTTTTTCACACCACTGATTACCAGAGAGCTTGTAATTCTGATAAGCTCTCCATTCTTATAATGGAGAATTTGTGGAAAAGATGGAAAGAGGATTTTTTTTTTTCTTAGAAGAATAATGGGAAAGTTTAAGACAAATCTGTCTTAAAACAAAGTTTTTTGTAGACACTTCTCCAGTTGTAATGTCTCGAGTTAGGGGAAAAAATCAGTTTTATGCAAGAAAAGTGGGAGGCTTATGTAAAGAAAACAAAAAATATTCAAAGTATTACAGTCTATCATTTGTGTGAGTTGTGGAGAGAAAGGGAAGTCATTTGTACAGTCTGTTTAATGGAGAAAGCCTAAGTCTATTTTCCAGTTCCTAAGATAATTTCTGTCTGCTGTGAATGGATAGCACACTGTTTCCTGAAAGTCAGCATTTGGTCCCCAAAAAGCAAAGGCTTTGTGATCATTCATATCCATACAGATTGTCTTAGGGAGGTGGTAATTTTTTAAAAGATTAAGGCAGTAACAGCTTTGAGAGTGAGTCATTGATGGGACACTTGTGTAGGGACAGCCCTCTTCCCTGCAGAAGGAATAGCGTCAGACTGACAGGGCTTTGTTCATATTTCAAATTAAGTTGGCAGGAGTGCTGGCACCTGTCTGCCCCAAGTCTGTGCTCTTACTGTGCATGTGTTTTCTCCTGTGCTTGCTTTCAAGGTTCACAATCAATAGCAGTGTGGGGGAGGTATTTCCCAGAAGCCCACACCACTTTATGAGGAACCGCCACCCCCAGTTAGATGAGCCGTTGGCTTGCAACTCTTCAAAAACAAAAAACAGAACAAAGAAGCTCTCCCTTTCTGGTCACTCAGGACTTACTAGCAGTTAAAGTCTGTGCTTCTTGAAATCATACAGTTGCTTACTGGCCTTAAACCAAGTTAAGGAATGAACCATCCTCCCAGTGTCCGTTATTATTTATTTAATAATAATGAGGACTAAACAAGACGCTTTCTACCTTTTGTCTATCCAGGTGTCACAGCAGAGTAACTTGTCCCTCTTGACTGACTGTCCTGAGTAAGATCTGAGGTCCGAGAGAGTTCAGGTTTTAGATTTTAAAGAACGAAGCAATCAGGCAAGGAGCTGAAAGCAAATGCTGTTGACTTGACCAAGGTCCCGCAGGGCTTTGGGTGGCAGAGATGGCTGTAAATATATTCAAGTAAGCTGCAGAATCACAAGCACATTGTTTAAACTGACTTTTCAAACAGTAGGTGCTGAGATGGATGAACTGCTCTTCTAAAGTTGATAGCATCATGACTTAGGATGATAGAGGGCTTTGGACTATTCCATTCAAGTTTTCACTGGGTTTGGGGTACATCTGAATGGTCCCTCACTCCTCCCACCCCTCCTCTCGGCCTCCATATAGAAGTAAATACTTGCCTTTTGGAGGACAGAGTGAATTTCTCCAAATTAATGTCTCTGTCTTCTAAATCAGGAGAAGAGTCTTTGAGTGTGTTTACGTGGGGAATGAGGCCTGGTCTGCGTTCCACTGTGTTCCTGATGAAGCTAAAAATTAAAGTATTAATGGCATCACTAGAGGTTCTCTGTAATAGCTGGCAGCTCTAAAAGCTATTTTGATGGCTATAACTTATGATTTATAAATTAGCGTAATGGATTCCTTTTATAATGGAAAATGCACTTGTAAAAGGTCATTTCTATTCAGGTCACAATTTTTTTTTTGAGACAGAGCCTCAAGCTGTCACCCTGGCTAGAGTGCCGTGGCATCACAGCTCACAGCAACCTCCAATTCCTGGACTTGAGTGAGTCTCCTGCCTCCGCCTCCCAAGTAGCTGGGACTATAGGCGCCTGCCACAGCGCCCGGCCATTTTTTGGTTGCAGCCGTCATTGTTGTTTGGCGGGCCTAGGCTGGATTCGAACCCGCCAGCTTAGCTGTACGTGGCTGGCGCCTTAGCCCGTTGAGCCACAGGTGCCAAGCCTCAGGTCACAATTAAGTACATCCTGCAAGTGTTATCTTCCCTTAGGTTTGTGCTTTTCTGGTGGATTTTTGTTTTTACTAGACATTATAGGACATAGGGGTTTTTTTCTTTAATTTTTTTTTTTAATTTTGCAACAAATCCTAAATAAACAGAATCTCTTAAAACATGCCATGAAAGCTGGGCATGGTGGCTCACACCTGTAATCCTAGCACTCGGGGAGGACAAGCCTAGAGGATCACTAGAGCTCAAGAGTTTGAGAACAGCCTGAGCCAAGAGTGAGACCCTCTCTCTAAAACAGAAAAATTAGCTAGGTATTGTAATGGGCACCTATAGTCCTAGCTACTTGGGAGGCTGAGGCAAAGATCACTTGAGCCCAGGAGTTTGAGGTTGCTGTGAGCTAGGCTGATGCTATGGCACTCTAGTCCCAATGACAGAGGAGATTCTGTCTCAAAAAAAAAAAAAAAAAGTGCCATGGCTGGGTGCGAAGGCTCACGCCTGTAATCCTAGCACTCTGGGAGGCTGAGGCGGGTGGATTGCCTGAGCTCTCGAGTTCGAGACCAGCTTGAGCCAAAGTGAAACCTCATTTCTAAAAATAGCCAGGTGTGCATTTTAGAAGGGTACAGGCGAACCTTGCTAAATGTAGAATACAAATGTCTTCATACAATAACTAAGAAAATGCCACGAAGGCTATGTTAATCAGTTTGATGAAAATAGTTCAGATTGTATATGAAACCAGCACATTGTACCCCTTGATTGCACTAATGTATACAGCTATGATTTAATAATAAAAACAATAAAAAAAAATAAAAATAGCCATGCATTGTGGCAGGCACCTGTAGTCCCAGCTACTTGGGAGACTGAGACAAGAGAATTGCTTAAGCCCAAGAACTTGAGGTTGCTGTGAGCTTGAGCTGTGATGCCACGGCACTCTACTGGGGGCAACAAAATGAGACGCTATCTCACAAAAAAAGTGCCGCGAGACATGAATGACAAGTCCACGGTCACTACCCCTCCCCAGCAGAATAAATGCCAGCCACCCCTTGAGTGATTAAGAGAGAAAGAGATTCATGGTGCCCAGGTGTGGTGGCTCATACCTGTAATCCTGGCACTCTGAGAGGCCAAGGTAGGTGGATCCTTTGAGCTCAGGAGTTCCAGACCAGCCTGAATAAGATTGAGACCCCATCTCTACTAAAAATAGAAAAAATTAGCCAGGCTTGTGTTGGGCACCTGTAATTGAACTTGAGGTTGCTGTGAGCTAGGCTGACACCATGGCACTCTAGCCTGGGCAACAGGGTGAGACTCTTGTCTCAAAAAAAAAAACCAAAGGGTGGCGCCTATGGCTCAGTGAGTAGGGTGCTGGCCCCATATACTGAGGGTGGCGGGTTCAAACCCTGCCCTGGCCCAACTGCAACAACAACAAAAAATAGCCGGGCGTTGTGGCAGGCACCTGTAGTCCAGCTACTTGGGAGGCTGAGGCAAGAGAATCGCCTAAGCCCAGAGGTTGGAGGTTGCTGTGAGCTGTGATGCCACGGCACTCTACTGAGGGTGACAAAGTGAGACTGTCTCTAAAAAAAAAATAAAAACAAAAAAATAAACAAAGAAAGAAAAAGAAAAAGATTCATGGCAATATTCTCTACTCTGATGTAGGGAGAGAGGGTTATATAGCTTCAAAGTCCTTTGCAAATTCATCATACTTGGCTAGACTGTAAATGTATATTTAATTAGGCACTGCTTTTTAGAGCATTTGCTCATATTAATGAATACTCTTATCAGCCAGTATGTCTCAGAAGCAGAAGTGTGAGGGAATAGATTTGGTAGCAAAAACCAATCAATCAACCAAAAAAGGAAAAAGTCAAAAACCCATCTTGTATTTGATGTAGTTCCCTTAGCACTTTGCCTCTTGTACACCATCTGCTTCTTAAGTCACACTTCCTGTTTTTTTCTCGCTAGTATTGGGTCCTGATAAGGTTAGAGTATGTGCACTGTACCCGCTTTACTTTTTTTTTTTTTTTTAATTGTTTTTTTGAGACAGAGCCTCAAGCTGTCACCCTGGGTAGAGTGCTGTGGTGTCACAGCTCACAGCAACCTCCAACTCCTAGGCTCAAGCGATTCTCTTGCCTCAGCCTCCCAAGTAGCTGGGACTACGGGTACCTGCCACAACGCCCGGCTATTTTTTTGGTTGCAGCCATCATTGTTGTTGGCAGGCCCGGGCTGGATTCAAATCTGTCATCTCTGGTGTATGTGGCTGGCGCCTTAGCCGCTTGAGCTACAGGCGCTGAGCTTTATTGAGTAATTTTAAAAACCAGGAAAATGAGAAAGAAAAGTGCCAGCCCTGGTGCTTCATGCCAGTAATCTCAGTGCTTTGGGAAGCTGAAGCAGGAGGATGGCTCGAGGTGAGGAGTTTGAGATCAGCCTGGGAAACATAGCAAGACTCACTTCTACAAAAAGCAAAAAGAGAAAAAGTTAGCTTCTCATATTGGTGGGCGATTGTATTCCCAGCTACTCAGGAGGCTGAGGAAGGAGGATTGCTTTGCCCAAGAGTTCGAGGCTTCAGTGAGCTATGAGATCATACCACTGCACTCCGACCTGGGCAACAGAGCGACTCCCTATCTTCTACAGAAAGGATGGGGGGAACCAGAGCCGCCATTTTTCTACCAGGTGTTTTCTGTCTTAGAATGACTTGAGTAATACAATCTAGGCTGGCCTGTAAGAGAAAGGAAGCACAGGGCTGTTAGATACACTGGCCAAGCCAATTTTGTAGGGGGCGGATTGTGGGCCTTGCCAGGTGTCACTTTCTCTCTTGAGGTTTTAGTAATGGGCTGGATTCTTAGCTCGCTAGGAGAAAAGGCTGGGACAGCCTTCATTTGCAGGTGTTTCTGTTGAGGAACCTGAATTGTAATTTTTTTCCTTCTTGGGTGACATGATAACTAGCATGGTTATGGCTGGTGTTAGTTTTGGTTTGGTTTTAGTTTGTTTTTTGAGACAGAGTCTCATTCTGTTGCTCTGGGTAGAGTGCTGTGGCATCATCATAGCTCACAGCAACAACATACTTTGGGCTCAAGTGATCCTTTTGCTTCAGCCACCTGACTGAGCTGGGACTACTGGTGTGCTATGTTACTATGCCCTTTAGTAGAGACAGGGTCTTGCTCTTGCTCAGGCTGGTCTTGAACTCCTGAGCTCAAGTCATCCTCCCGCCTGGGACTGCAAAGTCTAGGATTACAAGTGTGAGCTACTACTCCTGTCCTGTCTGTTTTGTTTTAATGTACTTTCAACTGTTCAGAAGGTAAGGCTTATGGGAAGAGGCATCTGAACAAGATGGTTATAAGCTTCCCATTGAGACTGAAGAAATGTGTTGACCCAGGTCAGGTGCTGTAGCTCACACCTGTAATCCTAGCACTCTGGAAGGCCAAGGCGGATGGATTGCTTGAGCTCAGGAGTTCCAGACCAGGCTGAGCCAGAAAGAGACCCATCTCTTAAAAAAATAGCCGGGTGTTGTGGCGGGTTCCTGTAGTCCTAGGTACTTGGGAGGCTGAGGCAAGAGGATTGCTTGAGCCCAAGAGTTTGAGGTTGCTGTGAGCTGTGATGCCATGGCACTCTACCCAGGGTGATAAAGTGAGACTCTGTTTCAAAAAAAAAAAAAAAGAAATGTACTGACCAGTACAAATCTGTTCTTAACAATAGTCACCACTTCCTTACAGGAAACATTATTTTAACACCAGTAGGTGCTAAATGCTTCTTAGTAAGCGCAACACAGGCTAGTGTTGTCAAGTTCCCTCCCTGCTGAGTTCGGGTTGCCTGAACAGGCCATATGGGGACAGGAGCACTGGGCGGTGTCTGGGGAGGCATCATGTGCACTCGACAGCAGGGCCGGGTGGAACAACCCTCAGCCACTCTGCTGGGGCACCAGTTGGACAGCAGGATGAGCCAGGTCCCAGGGTGGACTTGGCTTTGGCCAGGCAGAGTGGAGAAGAAGCTTTAGCTGTTGTCGCACCTGTACATCCCTGACCCAATTCTGAGATCACTTCTGCACTTGGACATGCTGTGAAGGAAAAGAAGAACCTGAGGCTCAGAGTTTAAGAAATTTGCCCAAATGCCTCACCGTGTTTCCATGGCGCAGCTGGAGTTCCCTCCCATTGGTCGACTTGAAGATCATGCTCTTTCTCTCTTCTGTACTGGGCTGTGCAGCCTGCAGGGGAGCATGGTGGCATTATTACCAGGTGATGCGAGGGTCCCGCCACTACCTGCCTCTTATGAATCAGTAGACTTGGGCAGCACCTGTGTCTCAGTGAATAGGGCGCCGGCCCCTATATACTGAGGGTGGTGGGTTCAAACCGGCCCCGGCCAAACTGCAGCAAAAAATAGCCAGGTGTTGTGGTAGGTGCCTGTAGTCCTAGTTACTCGGGTGGCTGAGGCAAGAGAATCGCTGCAGCCCAAGAGCTGGAGGTTCCTGTGAGCTGTGATGCCACAGCACTCTGCTGAGGGCAACAAAGTGTGACTCTGTCTCTAAAAAAAAAAAAAAAAAAAGAAATAATCAGTGGACCTGCCAGGTATGGTGGCTCACACCTGTAATCTCAGTACCCTGGGAGGCCAGGGATGCTAGGTTGCTTGAGCTGAGGGGTTCAAGAACAACCTGAGCAAGAACAAGACCCCGTCCCTACTAACAATAGAAAAACTAGCCAGGCATTGTGGGTGCCTGTAGTCCCAGCTACTTGGGAGGCTGAGGCAGAAGGATCATTTGAACCCAGGAGTTTGAGGTTGCTGTGAGCTATGATGCCACTGCACTCTACCCAGGGCAACAGAGTGAGACTCGGTCTCAAAAAAAAAAAATCAGTGGATCTACGCAAAGGTCTGTTTTCCTCCACCCAGACTGACTGATAAACACTGGCTGTGCTCAAGCCAGCCAGGGCTGGATTCGCGTCACTTTTATTTTGGTATGCGGCAGGCCTCTGTACTCCGTAAAGCATAAAGCTAAGCACACACGTCAGAGAAACCCACTGCAATTTATCATTTTAATTTTGCTGTTAAAATTACCATCCACAAACCCTAAATGGATTTCCAAAATGGCATCTTCGAGTCCATTATGAGAGCTAAATGTTTAATGACTTTATTAAATAACCAGCGCCACCATGTATAGGAAACTTTCTTTAGTTTTTCCACATATAAGGATGCATTTCTCCAAGTCCCTTGGGATGACAACAGAGCTCTCCCCAGCAGCTGGCTTCTTCCCCTTCCTTCTTAGTTGAGGGCCTTCTATCCCGAATGCTGTGGCCGGTAGAGGTTCTGGCAGTGGGACTCTCTGCCTAGCAGGCTTCGGACAAGAGCCTGTGAGGCAGAGGCAAACCGTCAATTGAAAAGCAGTTTAGGATCCAGCCTCAGAAGCAGTGGATGCTCTTTAGCAAACATGGCAGGGTTCTTTGTGTATTAGCAGTTTGCTGCTTTTATATTCTGCATCTTCAATTTCTTAGTGATTATGCTAGAAATACTTGGTGCCAAACATTTAGGATTATCAACATTGTCGATTCCTGGATAAATCACATTATATTACACAAGCCATCTTTGCAAATTAAGTGTATTGTGTTGAAAATAAGACAAGTTATCGTTCATCTTCTTTTTTCAGTCAAATGGAGCATAGACATAGAATTAAAGTTGCAATGGAGTGATCAATAAATTCTTTCTAGTTAGAGTTTTTAAAAAATCAGGAATCTTTTTTTTTTTGGAGACAGAGTCTCTTTATGTCGTCCTCAGTAGAGCGCTGTGGCTTCACAGCTCACAGCAACCTCCAACTCTTGGGCTTAAGTCTGCGGTCAACCTGTGGGTCACAACCCGTTTGTAACAATGAAAATACATTAAGGCATTAGGAAGGTTCAGAACCACTGGCTTAAGTGATTCTCTTGCCTCAGCCTCCCAAGTAGTTGGGACTACAGGTGCCCTCCACAATGCCGATTGTTTTTGTTGTTGTTATTGTTGTAGTTGTCATTGTTGTTTGGCGGGCTGTGGCTGGATTCAAACCCACCACCTCGTGTGTATGTGGCCAGTGCCCTAGCTGCTAAGCTACAGGCACTGAGGCAAAATCAGGAATCATTTGACCTGTGGGTCGAATGTGCTGGAGTCAGTCACTAAATTTTCTCAGATCATTCATGGTACAGTTGTTCCTCAGTCTCTGGGGTGGGGCTGCGGGGCTTAGTTCCAGGCCTCTCTTCCCAAAGTCCAAGTATGTTCAAGTCCCACAGTTGGCCTTTAGTATTTGTGGGTTCTGCATCCAGGGATTCAGCTGAGCTCAGGGTTGCAAATACATTGTTCTCAGGATTTGGAACTCCAAGATACAGAGGGCCAATGGCATTTAACTTTGATAGCAGTCTTCATTATCCTCTTAAATAAATATTAATAGTAATATGTAAACTTCTTTTCCCATCTCCTTATGTTCAGCCATGAACATGGAGGAAACCCCATAAGACATGGTGATGTTTGCAACCTTGGGCTGCCTAAAACAAGCAGGCGAGCAAATAAACAGTCCCTTCTCCAGACAGGAGAAGAGCTTTTCTTTTTTTTTTAATTTTTTTTTTATTAAATCGTAGCTGTGTACATTAATGCAATCGTGGGTTACAATGTACTGGTTTCATACACAATCTGAAATAGTTTCATCAAACTGGTTATCATAGCCTTCATGCCATTTTCTTAGTTATTGTGTTAAGACATTTATTTATATGAGCTTTTCATAAGAGATTCTCTAGAGTTTCTCCCTTCCCCGTTTCTGCCTGCTCTCCCATGAGCAGGTGACGGCTGTACAAAGTTTAGATGCTGTATATTTTTCATACTCAACTTCCTCCATGGTGAAGTTGCTGATGCTCCTGTCTTAGGGATACAATAATATTAACATCTGAAGTTTCCTGAACCTTAAAATCTAAACTTGATTTGAGATGACGCTGGTTTCCTCCCTTGTCAAAATTATTTATCAGGCTGGGAAACTATTTAGCCTTTCTAAGGCACGCAGTGGCTTTCAAAACATTTCATATTATCAGATTTCTGATCAGGAATGCTATGTAGTTATTTTGCTACCAAACGAGGATCTCTTTGAGAGAAGCAGCCACTCGACGACGTGGGAGCAATTACTTGAATACAATGTAGTGTGCAGGAATTAAGTGGGAATTGCCATCTTGACTTCCACATGTGCTGCAAGTAAACCTAGTCTGAATTTGCTGGTGCTGGGCCTCCAAAGGAACCAGGATGAGTCTTGCCAGAATTGACTGAAATGTTTCAAAACCCCAAGTTGTGCTTTGAAGCTACTCACTGTTCTTATTCTCACTGTTCCCACCAATGTTTTGCATATTTTGCATTCAGAATCTGGGGAGGTCAAGCCAGCCATGCTTGAGTTTGCCCTGGGCATCTTGTAAGTGCAATAGCTCAGGTGGGGGGTGGGGAATGTGTGTTAGACATTCATGATTAAAGTCATGACACTGGAATATAAAGCTGTAGGGGCTCTGTGTTCCGTGCTAACGTAGCAAGGTCTAGGACTCCAAGTCAGATCAAGAGAAGTTAGATACTTCCTGTTAAACATAGAACTTCAACATTGCTTTGGAGTTTTAGGAGAGAGGAATTAATATGAGAGTGAGCTTGTTCCCTGTCCCCAACATGAGAATGTTTCAAATTGTTGGATTGCTTAGTCTCTTTCTCTGAGTGGACACCCCAGTGCCACCATGGTCCTCTGGAATAAGAAGAGCTGTGTTAGGTGATTTGTATTGTGGGTCCACCATAATGAAGTAGGGATGCACCTTTTTTTTTTTTGGCTTGAGGTAAGTTGGGGGGAAAAGAATACAATTCTTCAAGCTCAGCCCTTTGAGTTCTTTCCTGGCTCTATGAGGCTGTGTAGTGGTTCTCAACCAGTGAGGTTATGACTACCACCCCAGCAGAGGTGACAGTTTCGGTGGGGGTGGGGGGTGACCAGGGCTGCTGCATGTCTTGTCATTACCATGCACTGTGACCATGCAGAGGGGGATGCTGGTGGTGTCAGAGACTTGGCCTGGGATTCACGGTTTCCGTCCTATTGGATTTATTGACCCTGTCTCTGTCCTAAGTATGATAAAGACCTAAATGTGCGTGTGTGTGGGGGGGTTTGCAGACCTGACAAGGTGGGATTTTCACATAATGGATTTCTGGCGGATCATTTTCACCCCGTGAATTGCTGTGATTGGTAGGCAGTGCTTTTTACTTCCCTCATCTCCAGCAGAGATCTTATAAATTCCCTTTGCCTGAAATCAGCATGGTTGATCTCCCACCTAACCAGATTTAGAGTGCTTTGTTTTCTTTTACATACTTTCCCAGAGAACTCGGGAGTCTTAATACTTTCAAAAACAACCATAACTTTTTAAAGTAGGGGACTATTTGACTGAAATGTGCGTTAAGACACACTGCGTGCACGGTGTCATTAGCTTGGGAAGATGGTAATAGAGGGGGACTCGCAAAGAGTTCTAAGGGCAAATTATAGAAAATGCTACAGTCCTTTCCTCCTTAGAAGTTCTGAATGCACATTAAAGTGTCTTTAAATTCTAAGTAAATCTGCTTAACTCAGTCTGGATCAGAGTTGCCCAAACTGACTGGAGCAGAGAACAGTTCCGAGATAATGCCTCGTATGCTTGTATTCTCAGATACCAGTCTGGAAAATGCTGATCTTTGTGATTTAGAGGCCTAATTTGTAGCTAACATTTCTAATAAAATGAGTTCACCTGTAGTGGCCAAATCCTTTGGAATTTACACAAGCAATGTGAGATAACATTATTTCTAAGACACTCAATTTGAATATTAATGTTCAATTGAATTGAAAAGTAATTTTGCATGATAAGAGCAAACTGGCAATTTTATAATAACAGCACATCTCTCTTAGCATTCATTTCTTATGTCCAAAAATGAGCTTGGGGCGGCTCGGCGCCTGTGGCTCAACGGGCTAAGACGCCAGCCACGTGCACCTGAGCTGGCGGGCTCGAATCCAGCCCGGGCCCGCCAAACAACAATGATGGCTGTAACTAAAAAATGGCCAGGCGTTGTGGCGGGCGCCTGTATTCCCAGCTACTTGGGAGGCAGAGGCAAGAGATTCGCTTGAGCCCAGGAATTGGAGGTTGCTGTGAGCTGTGATGCCATAGCACTCTATCCAGGCTTTGTCTCAAAAAAAAAACAAAAACATGAGCTTGGGTTATTTTTCCTTTAATTACATTAAGTAATATTCATCAGTTTTGCTGAAAATCATAAGAAACAGAAAAACCTAGCATTTGTAGATTGTGGCCAGAGAGTCTCTAGCTGGTATTTATGCCCAGGTGGCACTAGCGGGACCTAGTTGGGACGCTGTACAGGTGCCGTTCCAGAAACCTTTCTAAACAGGGAGCATGACCATTTCAAAGAAATAAAATTAAATTAATCTTTGCATTCTGAAAATTAGAATTT
>CAUYRH010053796.1:0-18602 GCA_963574655.1 Perodicticus potto | reverse complement strand
GCTCCACACAGCCCACCACCAAATACTGGCAGCTCTGTCTGGCTCAGTGGCCCAGTCTGGGGCCCCAGGCAGCACTCAAAGACCCCCACACTCCTGCCCAAGTTCTCCCAAGGCAGTTCAACCGAGTGCCAAGTCCAAAAGAATCCCAAACAGCTCACAGGCAAGACCTTTCCAGCCTGCAGTCCCACTGTTGCCCCACCCACAGCCGCCAACAGGATCAGACCAAAAGAACAGACGCAACCGAACAGACGCAACCACTTGCCCAGTCTCTGCCGCTTCTGACTTCCTCAGGGTATCCAGAAGCCTCATGCTGTCTCCCTGTATCCCCAAGGGGAAGTTCCTGGGCAGATCCCGCCTGCCAGAGATGCCTGAAGTCCTCTCTCCCCAGTCTCACCGTGCCCAGCCGCAAGGAAGCTGTTACTCGGCTGCCATCTTGCTCCGCCTCCTTTTTTTTTTTTTTTTTTTTTTTGAGACAGAGCCTCAAGCTGTCACCCTGGGTAGAGTGCTGTGGCATCACAGCTCACAGTAACCTCCAATTCCTGGGCTCAAGCGAGTCTCTTGACTCCGCCTCCCAAGTAGCTGGGACTACAGGCGCCCGCCTCAATGCCCGGCCATTTTTTGGTTGCAGCTGTCATTGTTGTTTGGCGGCCCGGGGCTGGATTCGAACCTGCCAGCTCAGTTGTACGTGGCTGGCGCCTTAGCCCGTTGAGCAACAGGCACTGAGCCAGTTTCATGTCTTAAGTTTAAATCTTTTATCCAGTGAGAGTCAATTTTTGTTAATGGTGAAAGGTGTGGGTCCACTTTCAGTCTTCTACAAGTTGCCAGCCAATTCTCCTAGCACCATTTGTTAAATAGGGGATCTTTCCCCCAATTTATATTTTTGATGGGCTTATCAAAGATTAAATGATGATAAGTGTTTGGGTTCATCTCTTGGTTCTTAATTATGCTCCATACATCTACCTCTATTTTTGTGCCAATACCATGCTGTTTTGATCACTATATATTTATAGTATAGTTTGAAGTCTGGTAGTGTGATTCCTCCTGATTTGTTTTTATTTTTGAATAATGTGTTGGCTATTTGAGTTTTTTTCTGATTCCATATAAAATGAAGTAATATTTTTTCCAGATCTTTAAACTATGACGATGGTGCTTTGATAGGGATTGCATTAAACTACAGATGTTGGCATGGATGTGGGGAAAAGGGAACACTTCTGCACTGCTGGTGGAAGTGAAAGCTAATACATCCCTTTTGGAAAGAAGTATGGAGAATACTCAAGGATCTAAAAGTAGACCTGCCATTTGATCCTGCAATTCTGCTACTAGGTGTATATCCAAAAGACCAAAAATCACTTTATAACAAAGATATTTGCACCATATTGTTCATTGCAGCTCAATTCATAATAACCAAGTCATGGAAGAAGCCCAAGTGCCCATCGACCCATGAATAGATTAATAAATGGTGGTATATGTATACCATGGAATAATAAGCAGCCTTAGAAAAGATCGAGACTTTACCTCTTTTACGTTTACATGGATGGAGCTGGAACATATCTTACTTAGTAAAGTATCTCAAGAATGGAAGAAAAAATATCCAATGTATGCAGTACTATTATGAAACGAATTTACAATCACTCGCACTTTCATATGAAGAATAGATCACAACTATGGCCCAAGATGAAGGGGGGAAGAAGAGGGATGGAAGGGGAGGGGGAAGGTCAGATCCAGGGAGGGCGAATGTTGGGATCACACCTATGGTGCATAATGCAAGGGTATATGTCGGATCTGTGAGTATAGAGTGCAAATGTTCTAATACAATAATTAAGTAAATGAGATGAGGTATATATTAACCAGTGTGATGCAAGAGTTCCTAATTCTATATGAAATCAGCACATTGTACCCCATAAATGCATTAATGTATACATTATCTATGTGTTTATGATTTAATAAAAAATATAAAAATAAAGGACCTCAACAGCAAAAGAAAAAAAAGAAAAAGAATTATAGAAGATACGTGTCTAGGAAAACACTTCCTAGAGGTGATTATTTTTTGATTGGTTTTGAAGACTTTCAACAATAAAGCAGATTGGGCTTTATATCAGTTGAGGCTATTCTGATGCCACTTTTCCCAGGGCTGAGGATGTTAATGAGAATTGCTAATCCAAGAGAAGTAATTTGCCCCATCTGATTTGGATAAGTCAATTATTTGAAAGTAAAAAACCATCAATCCACTTGTCTTGCCCCAAGGAACCTCTGGTGGAGAAGTACTGGAAAAATAATATTTTGTAATAAACTCAATAGGATTTTTGATTTGTAATAAATAACTATTTCAATGGATACTTTGTTTTACATTGATCTTATAATTTTAAAGAAGTTCATGGAATGGACCGGGCACAGTGGCTCATGCCTATAATCCTGGTACTCTGGGAGGCTGAGGCAGATGGACTGCTTGAGTTCAGGAGTTTGAGACCAGCCTGAGCAAGAGTGAGACCCCATCTCTGAAAAATAGCTGAGTGTTGTGGTAGGCACCTGTAGTCCAGCTACTCAGGAGGCTGAGGCAAGGGGATTGCTTGAGCCCAGGAGTTTGAGGTTGCTGTGAGCTCTGATGCCATGGCACTCTACCACTCTCTCCAGGGTGACAAAGTGATACTCTGTCTCAAAAAAAAAATAGTTCATTGAGTGGATGAATGAACAACACTTTAGGCTACAAGGCATACATAGAGGAAATAGTACTAAGAAGCAGACTTGTGGGTGTGGTGGCACCAGCTCCTACTGGCTAGTGTCTCTTTCCAACTCCGTGTTCAATGACTTTGTGTTGGTAACTTGAGATCAGCCATGGTAGGAATATTTAAACTAGAGAAATCAGAAAATGCTTCAAACCAGGGCTTTTTTTGTTTTGTTTCATTTTCCTGGAGCTTGTCGTTAAACATTTACCAGCACACCACTGCCCAGGCTTGTTAGGAAATTCACAAGTGGGAAAAAATTCTGTGAATCCCGGAGATGAAAGAGGGAAGTGAAATGAGATTATCAATTTTAACTCCATTCTGCTCCCAGGTCTTGAATCTTTTTATCTATTGCTTTCTTTTACTGGGCCATTTCAGAGTGTCGGTTGACTGTTAAGGTAGTTGAGATATTTCGGTAGATCAGGGGTGAGTGTGGCTTGAGTGTTTGGGACAGGAAAAGGAGTTCAGAGGCACTGTTGGTTTCAGCCAGACTCAACTCTCCTTCCCAGTCCTGCAGCCTGGGGGACACCCAGAACCCAGGCAGGGAGCGAGGGTGGACACACCTGAGAAGCCCTGGTGGATGGTCATTTGCATGTGGGGACGAGGAAATCAACATGTTCAAGCTAGAAGAAAATCTTACACATCTTTTGTAGCACCTCCCTCATTTCGTTCACTGATGAAGAAAACAGGCCTCAAAGAGCGTAGAAAGGAACTTCCCGAGGTCACGAGGTTTATTGTAAGGATCTGGGTCAGACTGCCTGGTGTCACTCTCAGCTCTCTCTCCACCTGCTCTTTGACAGTAGACAGGCTACTCACACTGTGTGTTGTCTCAGGAACATATAGAGGTTAAGTAAAAATGAGAATATCGGGATACAAGTAAAAAGCTTACATATAGTAAGTCTCAATAAATATTAATAATACAGAGCCTTTGTGAGGACACTGGTCCCTTTCATGGTTAGTGTGAGAGAGAGAGGGAGAAAAGAAAAATACATTAATATATTAAAAAGCATGACACTACTAATTAAAAATGCATTAATGCAATATACTACTATAGCAAAGACTAAAACACCATTTGTTAATATTATATTGAACACCTGCATGCACCTTGGTAAACATTAACATTTTGAAATATCCAATCTGAAAAATTTCCCAAAATCCAGATTGTACAGGTATTTTAGTGAATGATTAACCCATAGCATTAGTTATTCTATTTTTTTTTTTTTTTTAACGTGAGAGGATTTGCAGCTGAATGAGGTGATTACCAGGTATCTTTAGAGGACACATGTTCCCTTGGGCCTTTTCTTGGAGAACGTTTAAAGAACCCTTTCCCGTCTGTGTTGACAGTGGCTGTATCTGGGGCTACGTTTCTCTCCAGTGTTCTCCAGGGCAGTAAATGCTGGGAGGAGAAGGCCTGACACAGGGCATCCCGGGTCTGTCCAGCATCAGGCAGGTGCTGAGTCAAAGGGCTAAGTTCAGCCAGTGGATGGGAGGATTCCTGGTCCGGGGCCCTTCTTACTTGGTCTCACCCCACCCACACTCAGGGCACACTCGCTTTGTTAGCCAGCAGGGAGGATGTGCAGTGTACAGCTTCTGGGGGCCCAGCTGAGCCCACCTCGGGCCCCTTAACCCAGCTCTACCACTTACTCCACTTCCACTGGCAAAGCACCCACACTCCCTGAGCTTCCATGTCCCACCTGTACAATAAGGGCAACAGTATTTGCTTCATGGGATTGTCCAGAGGCTCAACCCAAGCAATAATGTGGTAAGCATTTAGAACAGCATGTGGCGTGTACTAAACACTGGATTTCATGTTTTTAATTTATTTTATTACATTTTAGATTTTTCTACCATAGTTTTTTAGACATATATATATATATATATATATGCATTTATATAAATATCATAAAATTTACCATTTTAAACATTTTTAGGTGTACAGGTCAGTGGCATTAAATACATTCACACTGTTGTACATCGTCACCACCCATCATCCACTGTACTTATTAAACACTAACTCATTATCTCCTCCCCTCAGGCCTTGGTAACTTGTTCTTTGCCTATTTTTAAACTGAGGTTATTATTGTTGTTGAGTTATAGGAGTTTTTTTTTTAAAATATATTCTGGATGTTAATCCCTTATCAAGTATCCAATTTGCAGTATTTCTCCTCTATGTGAGTTGCCTTTTCTCTCCCTTGACAATGTCCTTTGATACACAAAAGATTTTAATTTTGATGAAGTCTAGTTTATTTTTTTCCTTTTTGTTTTATTTTATTGGTCTGTATGTCTGTTTTCCACTACCACTCTTTTGATTACTGCAGCTTTGTAGCAAGTTTTGAAATCGAGGAGTGTCATTGTTTCTGGAACTTTGGGTCCCTTGAGATTCCATACATATTTTAGAATGGATTATTCTATCTGCAAAAACATTGTCAGGATTATAATAGGGATTGCACTGAATCTGTAGATCACTGTGGGAAGCACTGACATCTTAACAATATTAAATTTATGAACATGAGGTGTTCTTCCATTTATTTATAACTTTAATTTCTCTTAGCAGCATTTTGTAGTTTTCAGTGTGCAAATCTTTTGCCTCCTTGGTTAAATTTATTCGTATGTAATTATTTTTAGCACTAAAATGGTTCTTAATTTGTGCCTGGCACTCTACCAGAACCTTATAAATGTTAACTTTTTCAATGCTGATAACAATGATTTTGCAGCTGGGAGAAACTGAGGGAAGAATATAGAAATGAAAGGATAGAAAAAGGTAAATAAAATATTGTGATGAAACAAACCATAGCAGAAATATATTTATCCACATATAGGAATATTGAGATATATATACAGTCTATGTGAGCAAGATAAAGCAAAGCAAACAGATACATGGGTATGTATGTATGTGTATATGTATAATGATTATTTTTATGCCCTTGTTTTGGGAGTGGTTAAAGGTGTGGTAAAGTGTGAACTGATTTATGCATTGTCCTATAATGTAGATGAGTAATTTCCATATTTTGAAATTTTCCTACTCTATCTACTACTTCTTATAATATTTCTATTCCTATTTCATGCCTGCTGAAAGGGCCACCAAGTGTATATTTACTTTTTTTTTTTTGAGGCAGAGTCTCACTATGTTGCTCTGGGTAGAGTGCCGTGGCATCACAGCTCACAGCAACCTCTTGGGCTTAAGTGATTCTCTTGCCTCAGCCTCCCAAGTAGCTGGGACTACAGGTGCCCGCCACAACACCAGGCTATTTTTTGGTTGTAGTTGTCGTTGTTTGGCAGACCCTGGGCTGAATTCGAACCCACCAGCTCTGGTGTACATGGCTGGCGCCCTAGCTGCTGAGCTACAGGCACCGAGCCTATTTTTCCTTTTTTAAAACATAAAGTAAATTAGTATTGTCCATTGGGATCTTTTTGACAGTTTTGCAAAACCTTTGGAGGTAACTTGACATACCCAACTATATGGAAAATGAGGATGTGGGAATTGTTTGACTAGATGCCTGCCTAGCTGATATAAAAATTGATTATTTAACAATATTTGCTTATTAAGGCTGTCACAGTAACTTTAAGATAAATATCTCGGGGAAATTTTCCTTTGGTTCCCAACTTTGTGCCATGAGATTAGGTTCTAAAAACCAGTTTGGGGTGTGGGACCCTGAGAGTGACAGGTAGAGCTGTCTGTGGCAGGAGATAACCATGGTTACAGAGGCCTGGCTTGAAGTGATGATGAGATTCCAGGAAGGCCAAGTTCTGTCCCAAAGGTACCAAATCCAGGGTCTTCCAACCATGGACTCTGGGGGATTCTTATTTTTAATCAAATAAAAGCTAAGTTTCACTTGCCAACATGGCTCCTAAATAGCTTCCAAGCAATAGTAGAATTTATTCATTCATGCATGGGTAAAAACATTCAACATGTACCAACTGAGCTTTTTGTCAGGCAAAATACGTCAATGAAGCCTAAGTCTAGACTCAAGACTTTGTCAGGTAGACAAAAGAAGTACACCAATCTGGGTCCAATTAGGAGAGCAAAACGATAATTTGAACAGGGAAAGCTTAAGACAGTAAACTCCTCATCATCTGGAACTCAAGCAACCAGCATTCTCAAGCAATTGGCACATGATTTGGCCATAAAAAAAAATCAGAGTTTAAACCTGGGGCACTATGCCATTACCAACACTTTGTGGGGCATCGCTCCTGTGGCTCCCATGTGTTCTCTGTAATAGCCTTAAATATTAATGTGTGTTACAAGAAGTTAAAAAAATGGTAGTGATGGTGAAAATTGTATTGACTACCATTTAACTAAAATTGTACACTGCATTGACAAAGCTGTTTTACAATACAGTAAAACTATGTTACAGTAAGTGAAGTTTGTCTTAATTTGGTTCTAATTAGTGTATTTCAATATTAATATCAAGTGAATACAGGGTTTTATGGTATGCTAGGGTATAGTATGGGGTATAGAATTAGTTAGGCCTATTTTTAACAATAAATTTCAAGGAACCAGAAACTATATTTATCTAGAATCTAGCAATCCCCATGGGTGCCAAATAACAGGGAGATTACTGTATGAAGATTTATTGACTATGTGAGGAATTGGAATAACAAAGTATTGGCTAGTAAGAAGGAAAACCTACTCTAGACAACGTAAGAATAACAGATATAAGGAGAAATCACTATCTCCAAAGGTGAAATCCAGATGTTGTTGGAGGAGGCATGACTGTGAGTCACTGATTACCAGCTATGCCAGTAGAGATTGCTGAAAATTTGCTGCCTGGAACTTGCCAAAAATACTCCCATCCAGGGTATTTGGGGAAAGCTGTTCATGGGAAGTTGTCTCACGAGCAGCATTCTGCTATAAAAGTTCCCCAAGCCAGCAACTCCAATAGGAGAAGCTATTGCCCTCATGGCACTGTAGGAGCTGGGCACTTGGAAGTACTACATAAGCCTGCTTAGCAGGCACATGGGGACCAGGAACAACCCCTTTCACAAACCTTTCTTCCTGCAATATCTTTTGAGCATCCTCAGCTGACAAAACTTAACATCATCCAACTGGCAAATGAATACATAATAAAAATAAAAATAAAAATAAATCATTGAAGGGCCCAGATCCGTCTTTACAGTGAAGGCAAAAAGGGTGAATTTGGATCTGAGAGGCAATAAATTGATAACCAACCTAAGAGGGGAAGGAATTCCAGGTACAGGGAATACCACAAGCAAAGGCAGGAGAGCATGAGAGGATGTATTAGATTCTGGGAACAGGAGGTTTTTATTTTGACAATCAGAACAGGGTCATCACATCTATTGATATACCTGTCTCTGATCTCTTCAAACACAGTGTATATTTCTGGAGGTGTCAGTAATGGTTTTATACTTCTGCATATAAAATCTCAACACAATCAGGCTCAATAGCTGTTGATTGATTGTTTAGCTAATTGTTGCAACACTTCAGATGATTTTGTTTGAGCCAACAGGACATACAGCCTGCATTTTTAGAACTATAGGGTCCAGATGTCGGAGATGGTTCCCCTCTACTATATCTGGATCATTGTGTCCATTCAAAACTTCCTATCTAATGAAGGTTAGTAAAAAAGTAAATAAAGTAGCAACAACAAAAAGCACAAAGGAGAAAGTGGCCAGGATAGCCAAGTATTTGGAAACTTTATTTTGCTATAGTTGCATCCTGCTTTTCCTCATGGCTCATAGCCACTCCCTACATCTCTTGTTCTGTGCCCATCCCAAAAATGTTTCCCAAGGTTTTGTTCTCAGTACACTTCTCTTGTCACACTTTACACATTTGCTGGCTGCCTTCATCCACACCCATGTCTTCAACAACCACTTAAGGGCCCGTGACTCACACCCAAGTCTTCCACTCAGATCTCTCCTCTTAGCTGTGACACCACCTGCTCAACATCATCTGTGTCCCCAAAACACTCAACATGTGCAAGTGGCACTTCCTGGCTTCCTGCTCCACACATGGTTTTCCTTGCCTGTTGTCTATCTTCTTAGGGTATCATCATCCACTCAAGCCAATAAAAGGGCTTTTGAAGTCTCTCTCCTGCACACCTATGTCAAAGTCTTATTGATTTGATATTTTTAGTGCCTCTCCATTAAGTTCACTAACTGCTATTAGGTATGGCCAGGGACATCTCTCCCCTTGCTGTCCCGAGGCCTCTTTAGGGACATCCCTGTCTTCAGTTTTGTCCCTCTCAAACTGTTTCTGTGTAAAGTAGTCAAGAAAATCTTTCTCAAACTGAAATATTATGTCATTTCCCTGCTTAAAATTCTTGAGCATGACTTACAAATATCTTTCAAAATCTGGTTCTGGATTTCCTCTCCAGCATTATCTCTTATTATGCTGCCCCCTGCCCACTGCCAACCCCCTCCAGCAATGCCACTGGGCCTTTTCACATACTGTTTCTAGTACCTACAATACCCTCTCACTCTTTCCTTCCACACACAGCAGGGCTGCTCCTTTGAGCGTCCACTCCACACTCCACACTCCCTCACTCTCCCATCTCAACCTACAAACTCTTTGAAAGCAGGAGCCATGACTTGCTCATCTTTGCATCCCAAGCACCCAGTATGCTGCCTAGAACTGAGGTGGAACTCGATTGAATTGAACTAATTTTTTTCCTGAGGTAAGAGAAGAACAATGTGAGAAGCAGAGGAGACAGGAACATACATTTGCCGACTTTGAACAATTAAAGTGCTATTGTATAGAAAGGGAAATCTGTGTTCTTCCCCCCAAAATAGAAACCAATACAGTGTGTGGATTTCCAACGAGATAAATTTGAAGCTTGTAGAAAGGAGATTTTAGTAATTGTATCTGGCAGCCTTGAAAAGCATTGAGTGTCCTCTACTGTAAGTGTTCAAAAGTAGGCTCTCCATGTTCACCAGCATTCCTGCTATGGTAGGATGATTTGAACAGGTGGATTCTGAAACCCTTCTGGATTTTTAATTCCATGATTCTAGATGGAACATAAAGAGAATTCATTTACAACACGTCCAAATTTACTCCCTAAGAACTTATGATTGTCTCACCAACAAATTAAAGTGATGCTTTTGAGAATCAGAGTATAGTTGGTGGTGGAGGCGGGCATTCCTGGGAAGGAATCTGGGAAGCCCTCAGGAGTTGGTGACAAGGACACTTGAGGATGGATGGGTGGCATGCCGGTGGCAGAGCAGGTGTAGGCAAGGCCCGATTTCCAGGAATTCCTGCAGGGTGTGTCCCAGGTGCGGTCTTGTCTGTGGCAGAGTAGCAGTCCCGGCAGGCTAGCTGATCTGGCACCAGGGCTCAAGGGGTCTTCAGGTTATAGAGCAACTGACAAAAGCAAGCCTGGACCCCACTGTCATTGAGACAGAAGCACAGGCACAAACACTGTGGCAGAGATCACTATGGCTGGACAATAAGAGACCTTGTTTATAAGCATTTTATTTATTTATTTATTTATTTATTTATTTATTTATTTATTTATTTATTTATTTATTTTTGAGACAGAGTCTCACTTTGTCACCCTTGGTAAAGAGCTGTGGCATCATAGCTCAAAGCAAACTCAAACTCTTAGGCTCAAAGTGATTCTCTTGCCTCAGCCTCCCTGGTAGCTGGCAGTACAGGCACCCACCACAGTGCCCAACTATTTTTAGAGATGGCATCTTGTTCTTGCTCAGGCTGGTCTCAAACTCCTGAGCTCAAGCAATCCACCTACCTCGGCCTCCCAGAATGCTAGGATTACAGGCATGAGCCACCTTGCCTGGCCTATTTATGAGCATTTTAATCATGACCAACCTTGTCCTCACCATCACAGTGGGACCACAGTAGGAAGCCTGCATGCTGAATCACCAACATCTGGTCTAGAACTATTACTTCCCCCATTCCTCAGTGGGAACAGGGTTGGTTTCTTGGTGGGGACACTCTAAGCTCCTTCTACTTGGGGCTAAGTAGCTGCACCCATGGAGAGGGGACGGATGTGTAGACAGTAAGCATTACATCTTCAAAGCTTTGCATTAACCTGGTAGGTTGTTGAGTTGATGACCTCAATTTGAGAAAGAGTTCCCCCTACTGGCTGACCTAAGGCAGACTCTGTTGACCCAGGAAACCCAACAATTTCCAAAGATGCATTTAAGATTAGGAAGTTAAGCTACTGAGGATAAGGCTTTATTTTGTTTTCTGATCTGTTAGAGATTCTTGGATCTCTCTCTCTCTTTTGAGACAGAGTCTCACTCTGTTGCCCTGGGTTGAGTGCCATGGTGACATAACTCACAGCAACCTCAGTCTCTTGTCTCAAGAGATCCTCTGGCCTCAGCCTCCCAAGTAGCTGGCACTACAGGCAACTGCCATGATGCCCGGCTAGTTTTTCCTGTTTTTAGTAGTTACAGGGGTCTTGCTGTTGCTCGGGTTAGTCTCAAACTTGTGACCTCAAGCAATCCATCTGCCTCAGTCTCCCAGAGTGCTAGGTTTACGGGTATGAGCCACTGCACCCCAGCCTTTTCTTTTTTCTCAATCAAGTTTGTTGAGGCATATTTTACATAAAATAAAATATACACACATATCCACTCAAGTAACCATCACCACCTCAATCAGGATATTGGATATTTCTTCCACCCTAAAGGTTCCTTTGTGCTTTTTTGCAACAATTTTCCACATGTAATTCTCTTTGTCCCCAGACAACCACAGATCCTCTTTCTGTCATATAGACTAGGATTGCCTGTGTTAGACTTTCAAATAAACGGAATCACACAGTATAAATTCTTTTTTTTTTTTTTTTTTTTTTGAGACAGAGCCTCAAGCTGTCACCCTGGATAGAGTGCTGTGGCATCACTGCTCACAGCAACCTCCAACTCCTGGGTTCAAGCGAGTCTCCTGCCTCTGCCTCCCAAGTAGCTGGGACCACAGGTGCCCGCCACAATGCCCAGCCATTTTTTAGTTGCAGCCATCATTGTTGTTTGCCTGGCCTGGGCTGGATTCGAACCCGCCAGCTCAGGTGTACGTGGCTGGCGCCTTAGCCTGTTGAGCCACAGGCGCCAAGCCATAAATTCTTTCATGTAGCATAATGTTTCTGAAATTCACTCATGTGGTGTTTATCAGTAGTTTTAATCATTTCAATGCATATTTCAATTATCATAACTTGTTTATCCATTTGCCAGTAGATAGATATTTGGGCTGTTTCCAGTTTTGGGCTATTTTGAATAAAGGTTCTAAGTTCAAGTCTTTTTTTGTGGACATATGCTTTCATTTCTCTTAAATAAATACCCACAGGTAGAATTTCTGGATATTACATATTATCAAGTGTATGAAATTTTATAAGAAATGGCTATGCTGTTTCCATAGTGATCAGATATCCCACCAGCAGCATCTAATAGTGCCACCTCCTTCATATGCTTTCCAAGACTTGGCATTGTCAGTCTTTTAAATTTTGGCCATTTTAGTGGATGTGAATATATAAAATCATTATTATGTTTAGTTGTCTTCCTGGTAAGAAATTCTTGAAGACTTTTAGAAAATATTTTTAAAAATTTAATAGAAAACCCATGTAATATGTAACATAGAAATTTACCATCTTAATCATTTTTGAGTGTCCAGATTGATAAGGCTAAGTATATTCACATTATTGTACACAGATCTCCAGAATGTTTTCATCTTGTAAAACACTTTATCCATTTAGAACAACTCTTTATTTCTTCCTTCCCCAGGAGCCTTTTAAAATTACACTTTTTATTCTGAGATAATGATAGATTCACATGCAGTTGTAGGAAATAATATAGAGACACCCTGTGTACTTATTAGCCATTATCCCCTGGTGGTAACATCTTGTTGGAGTGTCTTGAAAATATAGACCTCTGGAATTCAGTAAGAAGTAAACAGAAACCAGACCCCATCTGATCATGTCCTGTACTCAGTTGTCAATGAGATGAGTAGAGTACAAAGCATCAGATGCTGTCCTAACCATAATGCTGATGAATATTCGGAGAATCACATTCCAGAAACCGGAAGAACCATTGATTCATTCAAATGGCAGTGCCAGCCATCGGTGCTTCTAATCTGAAAATGCTATATCTGAAATTAGGTTGCCCTGATGAGAAAGTGAGACTCAGAGAACCAGGAGGTGGTCAGAACAGAGGTGCTTGTTTACTTAGACCTCCTCCAGTGGGACCTTCACTCAGTGTGTCTTTTCCGACTTTACAAGTAACCATGGGTGGTCAGGGTTAATGAACGTATGGGCCCCAGACAACCCCCAATCTCATTTAAGCTAATAGCATCACAGTATTTGGTAGGTCCCAAAATAAGCAACAAAATGACTGGTTTGAATTTTACCCTTTGTGCAGCTCATGTCTTGGGGGAGGACTGCTGAGCAGGTGAACGGCCAAGAGGAAGAGAAACACCCATATGGTCTTCAGACTGGATAATTAGCTCCTTAGACTCTGGAGTTGATGGTATTGTGAGGATGCAAATCCTGCGGATGAAGGTTATAAGATATTTCTAAGAAGAAGTAAAGACAGGGAAGTATGAAGAACAAAATTTACTGCAATTATAAATGTAACTTTAAAAAAAGGTGAGAAAGAACAAGATGAAAATTAGCCTGGTGACAAATGAATGTAGTGAATCTCTCCCCACTTCCTGTAGCATCTTCATTTGGAAGATGATAATTTTAGGGGAGTGCCCACGAGATTGTGACAGAATAATCACTCTTTTGGAGATCATTTATGATATTATGGCAAAGTCAAGGGTACCAGTTATAAGTTCCTTCCACATCCTCTTCTCCATCTGAAAATACCTACAGCGGCTGCTTGCCTTTCTGCTTGCTCCTGTCTCTGAAGTATCTCTCCACTTTCTACTTTGAGCTTGTTGCTCTATGCCCTGGGTTCCTCCTGCTGCCCTGGAATCTTGCCATATGTTCCCCTCGTATCCTCCGGCTTTCCTCTCTGAGGCCTTGCAGGCATGCCTATATCTCTCCCATCCTTCAAAACATGTCCCTGAGACCAGCTCACCCTCACCCTCCAGGCCTCAACCTCCCCTTCCTTTCACTATTAAATAGATATAAAGTGTTATCTTCATTCTTGTCACTTTCCTCACCACCCACCTGATTTCTTGACCTTGGGAAAACTGTGGGCAAAACTTTCCCAGTGTGTTTTCTGAGGGTTGTCAGCGTCCTCCCAGCTCGGGGTTCCATGGCCTTTTCTTCTGATCATCACCTTGCTCTTACTGGACACTATGAAAATTCCCTCCCATGTATCACCCTGTACTTCCTGGGATTCTGTGCTGTTGCTTTTTCCCCCTTTCTCCTTCTCTATGACATCTTTACTATTTCCTTTGTCACATAGATTAGGTCTCTGTAGAAATCTCTTCCTGGGCATTTTCCTCTTCTTTCTTGTTTTCAATGGTCTTTCTTCCAGTAATCTCATCTCCTTTGTTTCAGCCAAAGCTCTAAGCAGATGTCTTTGACTGAGAGCACCTCATCGTACTCTACCTAGTACTCTACGTACCTGTCTAAGTTGTGGGGCCATGTTAGGCTGAGATTGGGCTTTTGATTTACCTTTGTATTCCCTAGCATAGTGTCCTAACTATCGAAGAAGTTCAGATGATATTTGTTGAATAGAATTATCTTCCCCATGGGGCGCTGGGATCCCTCTTTTTGATGGGCTGTTGGCACTGTGTGAAGAGAGGCCAATTCAGTCTATAAGCCCTCCCCTCCAAGACACAATCCCAAGAAGCGCTCCTGTGCCAAGGCATTTGGTAGTCTGCCCTGTGCTCATTCTTGTAAATGACAGGGTAGCCTTCAGGAGAGAAGTCCTGGGAGTAATTGAGTCATGATTGGCACCCTGTGCTGTTCTGAGCTGACAACAAGTGGGCATGGCACATATGCCTCTTGCAAGTGGCATCTAATTTCTCGGAGGTGACTTTAAATTGCTTTATAGAAGCTGGCACGTTGGTTCAGGGGAGCCTATTGGGAGTCACACCTGAGCCTGGTGCCTGACTGCAGCAGACAGCTGCCTAGTTAAGGCAAATTTTACAGTTAAATTGTGTTCTGCTTGGGAATTGGAGACTGCTGCAGAAGGACAAATGCAGATGAAGTTCCGGTTCAGGGTAGCAGGTTGTTAAGAGACAGCCTTGCCGCAAACCTGAAGTCTCCCAGGTTTGTCTTTAACAATTGTTTGGAGGAAATTTGTGGACCGTTTCCCACAGGGCTTTAGGAGAGGTTAGAGTGGTTTTAGTGCAATATGAACAACTTGGGACATGACCACGGCATTGCTGTCTAGTGTTGAATGCTGGGTCCACCACTTACAGGGTGTGCACAACCTTGGGTGAATTACTTTAAATCCCCGAGCCTCAGTTTCTTTATCTGTAAGCTATAAATACTACTTGCCTTGTTAGGATTAAAAACAGATATAAAAATCTTAGCTCATTTCCTGGCATACTATAAGCCTTCAATCAATCCTGGAAATTTCACCATTTATTGTTACTTAGAGTTGCGAAAACATGGGCTCATCCAAGGAAAGTCCACGTCTTGGGGTGCCCTTGAAGGCCAGCCATTCTTTCCCACTCTTGGTGCCCCTTTCTCTGTGTCTAGAGGTGGTTTTGTGAGAATTACATGAAACAAGATATAGGAGGTGTTTGGCACAGACTGGGCACTTCATACATGATAGGTTTTATTATAACTAGTTGGATATAAACAGAATTGTTTTGCTTACCTTAGGACAAGGAGTATCTGCTAGTTAGGACTCCCTGGGAATCCAAGTGCCCCATAAAGAGCAAGAAAAGATAAAGTAAGGATAAGTTTAAGAGAAAAGTTCTTCAAGTCCTTTGATCTGGGTACCCAGCTAATGACGTGCCATCCCTTAAACTCAGCTTCCTTCTCTTAAAATGGGGTAGTGGTGACAATAGCCTTTCCAAAGAGTTGTGATGAGGCTCATTGTGTGTACAGAGTGCCGGGGGCTGGGGTGGCCTGTGACACACCATCAGCCTCCACAAAATGCACCTGTTGTTACTGAGAATGTGGGGGTTTAATGCAGGGTTCTTGGAAGAAGGCTAAAGTGGGGGAAAAAGAGGAGGAAAGTGAGGAGGAGGGAAGGAGTGGGGAGAAAAGGAGAAAAAGGAGAGGGTTTTGCTTAATGACACCTAAAGGAGACCCTAATGTGGAAGAGACAAACCCTGAGTTTTGGCTGGGACTGCTTTTGACTCTGGTTATATCCCCTGTGTTAACTCCCATGGTGCCAAGCACAACGTCTTCAACACTGGAGGTCATCAACAGATAGCGATGGCATTACAGGTTCCTCCAGGGAAAGTGTCTGTACTTATCATTCCTTCAAGGTTCTCAAGACTGTGGAGTTCCAAGAAAAGTCCACTTCTCGGGGTACCCTGGAAGGCCAGCCATTCTTTCCCACTTATTACTGGGGATGAACATCATCCGATAAATCTCCATGGGTAATGGTTTGCTTCTTTACCAAAGAGGGTGGCACGAACCCAGTAGCGGGTGTTTTGTGAGACTGACAGTCAAGTTCATCCAAAGTTCCTATGCAAGGTGTCCCTATAACCTATTGAGTCAAGTCCCAAAGGAGAAAGCTGAACAGAAAAGGGGGCAGGTCCTACTCAGCATGGTGCTGGCTGAGCGGCAGCCTGGTGCTCGCAGGCCCCCCACAAGGAGAGCTGTGTGAGTCTGGGACGCGGCTCTGCATCATCTGTTCATTGGCCAAATTGCAATGGGAAGGAAGGGGCTGTTTGTTTTCCTCCCAGAACAGGAATTCTCAGAAAATCGATTCTCCCTCATTGACAATGCACACTAAGTGATTGAAAGGCCATTAAACCCATTAATGGGGTGCTCTTTAAATAAAATAAGTCCCTGAAAGGCATCTGAGACTTGGCAAAGTCAGTAGAGCCGACAGTGCGCTGAGCCTGCCCAGGGACCGTAAATGCACTGGAACAAATATTGGCGAGCGGGAGGGGGCCCGCAGCCCGGGATGAGGAAGTCAGGAACGATGAATAGCGTGCTGCATAAAAGACAAATGTTGCCAGACAAGCTTAATGGCTTTGATTTTATTTTTGACAGGATTTACAAAACGAGTAGATGAAGGGAAGTTTGCATCTTGATTTCAGTTAAACACTTGGCACCGCATCCCACCAAATTTCACGCGCAAAATTAATTCAAATTGTCTTGGATGGAAGTGCGGTCACATGGGTCGAAACTCGGCTGGCACTCTGTCACTGAGCAGCAGCGTGGTAGCAAGCCCTCCTTTTAATTCCTGTCAGACTGGGGCTACTGGTCCTCTGCTAATATTAATAATGTCAACAACTTACATTAATTGATCTCATGGAATATTCCCAACCCTTTATCTTAGGGAGTTGCTTTGCTCTCTTAGCCCCAGAAATTTCTCTTTGCTCTCCATCTTCTTTTTCAAGCAACTAGTCAGCTGCGTCGGTCACCTCTGAGGACAAACGGGATTAGAGTGTAGAGGATGCAGGGTAATGAGTGGATGTTGGGAGAAGCAAGAAGCAGGGGCTTCCATCCTCAGAAGAAAACCAGTTCTCCTGTAGGTGATATGAATGGACAAGGTCGTGGGACCGGGGTAGTGGGCCTGCACCTGCTTTCCTAGGCGGAGTAACCTCTGTGTCTCCCCCAGCTGGGACAGGGAGTGGACTGGGGAACCTTACAGAGGCTCCTACGACTTGCATGGCTTGGAACCAGAGCAGCCAGGCCCAGAGAGAGCCTGCTCTGCTCTCTCTTCCATCCTGGAAAAGCAAAGGCTCACAATCAGAAATCAGGTGGATTGGGCAGCGCCTGTGGCTCAGCCAGTGGGGTGCCGGCCCCATGTACCAAGGATGGCTGGCCTAGCCCCGACCAAAGCCAGGTGTTGTGGCAGGTGCCTGTAGTCCCAGCTACTCGGGAGGCTGAGGCAAGAGAATCGCCTAAGCCCAAGAGCTGGAGGTCGCTGTGAGCTGTGATGCCACGGCACTCCACCGAGGGCGATAAACTGAGACTCTGTCTCTACAAAAAAAAAAAAAAGGAAATCAGGTGGATTGTAAGAAATTTCTCTTTGGCATACATAAGATTGTACATGCATTATTAGCTCAGCAGTTCCTCACAGAGATGCAGGAAAGGCATGGGGCATCTAGGAACCCAGGCAGCACCATCCCTCCCCATACTGAGATTTTTGCCCTCCCCAAATGCAGTATGAGTCTTTCGTTCTATTCCAAGTTGCCCATTTCATCTAAAGGAAGGATCACTTGGTGATTATGGTAACTGTGAATAAATTTTTGGAAATAAATAGCCCCTTTGGGAAAGGCAGGAGTATTCATGAGGCTCTGCCTCTTTTCATGGTGCTGCCACAGAGAAGGCTGACCTCATTCACTCATTCGTTCTTTTGTTTATTCAATAAACACGTAGTAGGAGCCACTTGTGGGCAAGGCACTGGGCAGACAAGACTAAGTCAGGCATAGTCTCAGCTCTCTGAGGGCTCAGGTTTTGTTGAGGTGCACACATAACCAGACAATTTTTTTCAGGGCTGTTTTTTATTTTTAAAATATCCCGAACATTGACTTTCTCAAATGGCACTTCTCTCCTTGACTTTCTCAAGTGGCATTTAACTTAACTTTTTTATTTTTATTTTTATATATACATGTGTTAATTAGGTTTCCACTTTTTGCCTTCATAGAATTTAAAAGGCTTCAAATTTAATAACAATAACAATGTTTTTTTTAAATACATGTAGTTTATTATTCTTCATTACATAATTTCTCCCCCCACTCCCCAGTGGTAAGACAGAATTGATTTACAGAAAAGAATACAGAAAACACTAAAGCTCCTGGTAAAGGGAGAGAATTCAAGTGGGGAGAGAGAAGCTCTCTCCGTTCCTCTCCCGGTCTTCCCCCGTCTCCTCTTTTAGGCCTTTAGC